>JASANF010005366.1:0-17500 GCA_030248245.1 Trissonchulus sp. WLG1_4
AAGCAACGAGTCATTTTTAGTAGAACTAAAAAGCGTCAAAACATACGAGTCCCTAGTATGGAAACTCAGGATGAATCGATCTCTGAATAACCAACTTTGGGTGACAAAACTTTCGGTCCATTAAGTCTAGTTCACATTAGTCCGGAAACGTCCGTATTTGACCATGTCCGTTGCCGACATTATTTACCGACACGACGAAAGTTAAACTGAACTACGCTGAATACGGACATCCGAACAACCCTTACGGACATCCGCGGACAAGTAATTACGAAAAGTCGGTAAAGTATGAATCAAAAAATTCTGTTACGGAGACGAAGAGCCCTTTTACAACACACTCCTAAAATCTGTCTATGTAATTGAGCACGAGATGGAACTAATTTGATTTTCAGCTTTATCAATACCTTTGTCTGTAACTATGGGATGGCTCACATTCTTCTTCCAACTCTAGCCGTTGCTTTTTGGCTTCCGCTAAAATCTTGGCACTCATGCGTTCATCAAGATACTAAAAAACCATAGCTATTATAGAAAAACAAAACTTGTATCATTATTAAACAAATGGGTCAGTAGTTCCGCCTAACTCCATCTTAATGAGTCATATCACAGTCGCGGCAACTAGGAGAGTACCTCGGTTTCTTCTATAAGAGTGAGATCTAGATATTATTAATATTAATACTATTATGGCTTTTAGTTAATTTCATGTCCATATACTTATCAGCAAATATGCTTTCTATTATTGACACGTGAACCAGGGCGGACCGTGACCTCAAAAAAAGGGGGATACGGCATAAAATTTTTACCTTATTCGACCTTTTTATTACATTCTTAAGCTGCGTTACTACATGTGCTGCACTGCTGCGTCATGATGTTTTCGAAAGACAGTGGTGTACATAGAAAAAAATTTCGGGGGCCGGGGGGGAATTACTTCGATTTTTTGTAATGGGTTGAAATGTACATTTTAGCAAGTTTAACACTTACAAAACTCCTTAAAAATGCTACGTCACAACCACAAAGTTGCAGGGGTCTGGGGGCGCCAGCCCCCAGAAAAAATGATAGATTTTTGTAAATTTTAGGCCGAATTTGGTCAACTGGAGTGGAGACGCATCGGAAATTTTTTTGGGTAAGCCACAGAAACCAACGACTGGACTAAAACTGTGAACAATTTGCGGTACAACACGATTTGAATAATGACAGCAATTAAGAGAAATTTAATTATATGGAAAGTTAATATGTTAAACAAAGCCAAACATTTGAAGGGGGTGAAAGGCGGCAGCCCTCTGGAACATTTTTTTTAGTTTTTAAGCCGTATTTAGTCAACAATGGGTACGCATCAGAAATTTTTCGACATGGAAATTAAAACAAAAGATGCGAACCTCACTTCAGAGTAGGAGACAGTGTATTAAATAAGTGGATGCAGCATGATGTAATGTAATGTTGAACCTTGAACATTTAACAACCCCAGTGAGATGAAACCGCAAAGCGAAGTTACCTCAGCGAGTTGGTTAGGCATGAATGCATAGGCTTTGATTAAAAAAGATAATAAGAAAGATTACTAAGCCATAGAGTCGCAGGGGTCTGGGGGCTCCCAGAAAAAAATTGGGGAAATTTTTTTATTTTGAGGCCAAATTTCATCAATTTACGGCTATTTTTGGTATGCGGCTCCAAAAAATTTTCTTTTGCTCCTGGCAAAAGGGGGGATATATCCCCTATATCCCCCCCCCCACCGTCCGCCCTTGAGTCTTGACGTGAACTAATCGATAATTCACAATCAATTGAACAATGAGGCATTTTAACATTCACTTGAACAATACGCACTTCAACATTGACAAAGTCACATGACAAATTTCTAAAAAATACGCAGCCACTAACACCATCGTCCGGATCCGTCTTGTCCAAATCCCGCTTGGTGCGTTCAGACGGACTGGCATACTCGCTATGAATGATTTGCTTGGTCAAACTGGACGGTCGGCTGGCTATCCCTTCGTCACCACGAGCGATACGTCTACCTGATTTAATTTTTCCCATCTTTGATGACAAATCTAATGTATAAACATATAAGATATAACATAAACATAAAAGAAATTATATAAAACCTGAACATATAACTCGTTTCAATTTTTACAACGTAACATCGTCAGATGTACCTGGGATGAGACACCAGTCCCAAACTACTGAGAGAGAAGTGCCCCCATAGTTGTGCGCCAAAAGACAAGGGAACAAACCAGTCGCTTATATCATGGATAAGTCGGAAACATTAAGCGCCGCTGAAGACATAAAACTGAGATTGAGAAATGAGGTACAAACCAAACAAGATTAATCAAGCGTCTTCAACGGGTTGCCATGCCACCTGTCAGGGACCAACTATTCGGGCAAAGAACCCTTTATAATAGGCATAGAACCCAGTACTTACGTTCAGCTACACATTTGACTTGAAGAGACATGAATATCTCAATTTCAACAAAAGTTTGACCCTCACAGGCGAGGTTCCCGAAAGGGGGGTGCAAGGGAGTCAAGTAAGGTCCTAGACCACATGAGCCTATCACCAATGCGAGGGGTTAAAAGTGCTTTCAAAGAAAAATAATCCACCAAACTTTAATACTATTACTTTCTTCATCAGCAAAACACACACGAAAAGAACAACTTTAATAAAAAACGCAATCAACAGACAAATAGAACAAAATCTTTACTATGACAATACTGTTCCAAGCATAATATTTCATGAGGCACAAAATTAAACCGGGCAGTAAGTAGTATACGACATAATTATACTGTATAAGATAATTTATTGGAAAAAAACTTTTTAGTTTTAAAAATTGTCGATTAAACACATTCCATACGATTATATTACTACTGTAATGATTGCATGACAATTATTCACCAAAAACAGTTAAGAATCTTCCTATTAGAAGAAAGCCCTACGCAACACACGATAACAATTGGACTATTAACGTGATCTTGTATTTTATACACCTTGTTTTGTCGATTCATCTTGATGATATTATGACATTCGAGATTCAAGAATAATTCATGAATATACAACCAAATATACATTAAGTAGCATAAAATATTTAAAGTAAATTTATTTCGATAATCGTTTTTATCTAAACATTAAGCTTGACCTAGTTTTGTGAAACAGCAAAACCATAACGAACAGCCTCAATATGACTCCACACAAAAAATGGTCACAATAAAACGGTGTGTCAAATAAAATAATAAATTAATAATGCACATAAAAGTGGTCACAATAAAACGGTATGTCAAAAAAACTAATAATGCACAAACTATAGCACCATAATGAAGAACAATACAAACACAGTATGAGATTCGGCGATTTGGTAGTAAATTAAAGCTAATCACACAATACTACAATAGTATACAGTATTATGTTTCGGACGATAGTATTATGTTAGCATCGGACGATCATTGTTGAACAAATTTAATGCAAAAAAATTAATTACATTACAAAGCTACTGTTTCAAGACGACGCTTCTGGGGCCTGTTTGTTGCTCAACATAACAAATTAGCAAGTTTTACAAAATTGTAAGTATTGTAAATTCAAAAAAAATCGAGTGATTCGTTACGAATTCATCGTATTAATTCATTACGAACTACCTGATTGTGCACTTACAATTAAAGACTTGTCAAGTTGAGCACTGGCTCTGGCAGCTAGGTTTTTCTTGGGTAATAACTTTATGTCTTTGAGGACTCGAATAGTTGGTTAATTTAGATAGGACATTTGATAGACAGACCATGTGATTATGTGATATTACTTTCTTTATATTCAGATAAAAAACAGCCACACTGAATAGACCTCGAAACAAAGCGGTAAAAATCAGACTAGACAAGGTTTTTTTTGTGTCCAGAAGTGTGTCCAGACACAATTTTTTCTTGCGGGACACAATTTTTTCCTGCAGGACACAACTTAGACACACCTTTCGAGAAGCCCCTGACAATGCTTATGGTGATGATGTAGCTAGGTTTACCGAAAAAAATTTCCGATACGTCTCCAATTGACCAAATTTGGCCTAAAAATAAAAAATTTCCCCCAATTTTTTCTTGGGGGCTGCCGCCCCCAGACCCCTGCGACTCTGTGACTTACTATTCCTTGTTATTATCTTTTATCAAAGCCTATGCATGTATACACGAGTATATTATGCTGCATTTAGTTGTGTAATACACTGTTTGGGCTGATGTTCCCATCTTGTGTTTTATTTTCCTGTCGGAAAAATTTTCTGATACGTCTCCAGCTGACCAAATTCGGCCTAAGATTTGAAAAAATCTCCATTTTTTCCTGGGTACACCACTGGCTTTTACAACAAACAGACTCAACTCATTGCCCTTGAAATGGCTGCTTCTTTACAAGATAGCGTAAAACTAAAAAACGCTATTATAAAAAGTGAAAAAATTTCTTCAGACCTCCGCCCCCCCGAAATTGAAGTCTGGGACCGCCAGTGCTGTATGTATATACATGAGTGTATACATTATGCTGCATTTACACTGTAATGTGACGTTCGAAACTTCAAACCCATTGCTTTTTTTTACCCGGAGGGAAAAAGTTCCGCTACGTTTCCTATTGACTAAATTTAGCCTGAAAATCGACAAGGTCTGCATTTTTTGGAAAAAAAATTCCGATACATACATCTAATTTTGGTTTCTAAGCTCAATTTCGCCCAAACATTCCCGCAATTTTGGTTTCTAAGCTCAATTTCGTCCAAACAATCCCGCAAGTGTTGCAAAAATTGCTTTTTCTATGCAAGCTTGTGCATAGAAATTTTAAAAAGCTCTGGCTTTTAGGGGCTGCGGCCCCCAGCCCCCGTAACCATTGTAGATGATTTCTGTGTTTTACTGACAAGTGCGGTTAAAAGAACAATTGGCTCTATACACACCGTGGCAAATTTTTGGGTAATGCCACTGCACATCTTACGTACTTTTCTGCATAAACAGCGAATAAGCAAAAATGGTTTACATCAAGCATGGACACTTTGTAACCAATACTTGACTCCAGCCAAGGTTTTTTGTGCAAAACCCGTGCAAATGTATATACTCTTTTTTTAAAATTTTGCACAATAATGCACAGTACATGTCGAGCCTGTGATAAGCTCAGAATGCACTGTTTTTAATGCAAAATCGAAAAAAAATTCTGGGAGCTGCCGCCCCCAGACCCCTGCGTCAACTCGCATCACTGCCGTTTGACGGTATGTCTGGTATTTTTTGTAGTATTGGCTGTTATGTTTCAGTAGGTTAATGCAAATCTTGAAATTATTTTTATTTATATACCCGTTTCATTGAAAAAATTCCTGGATCTGCCACTGGTATGGCTTTAGGGCGTACCCAGGGGAGGGGGTAGGGGGGGGGGAATTCATACCCCACGTAAATTTTTTCCCACTGAATTATCACACAAGAGTCCTCTCTGCGGTTTTTGTTTTATTACCCGATCGAAAAAATTCTACGTATCTCTACAGGTATAAAAGCACATATATTTGTTTTATACAGGCAAAAAACGCATTTAGTTTGCACAAAAATATAAATTTTTGCACAATTATGCACGCAAAATTAAACAAAAACCTGCTTGACTCGAACGGCCGAACTGACATTCAGACACACTTGACGCTTACGGGACCCAAATTTTTTTCGCCGGACAATGCTTGGACACACCTTCCATTTTCAAAAAAAAACCCTGACTAGAATTATTATTGCTGACAAAAGGAATTATAGTCTGACCAAAAAGTGTATGTACGAAACTTCATTGCTTCATAGCAGCTTAGTCATTTGAGGTAACCCCCATAATGTATATTGTTGGACATATCAAATACTTGAAGTAACTTGTTCATGAAAACATTTAAATAGTTATTGGTTTGGCTGAGTTTGTATCGGTCTACGACTACAATACTGTACTAGAAGTGTTATTGTCACACCATTCTATGACTACTACAGTTGTGTGCCAGTAAACTTTGTTGCACGTTGTTTCTTAATTTAAACCTGCACATACGCCACTGCTAGCTGTCTTGATCCATCAGGTTATGGGCCCAGGACATGTCGGCCGCTGCAGAAAAGTCAGACTCTGAAGTCGCCAAGATTGACAAGTTTAATGGATCAAACTTTCATCTGTGGAAGTTTAAACTTCAGATGGTCCTAGAGGACAAAAACTTATGGGGTTTTGTCGACGGGACCGAAGCATTGCCTCAAAGAGCCACAGCCGCTCAACAAGAGACATTTCGTCGTCGTGGCCGCAAAGCAATGGCGACCATATGCTTGTCCTTGGCAGACTCTCAATTGATGCTGGTAAAGTCTGCAAGCTCAGCCAAGGAAGCCTGGGAAAGATTGTGCAACCACTACGAGAAAAAGAGCCTGGCGAACCGCCTTTTTTTTGCGTAAAAAGTTTTTGGCGACAACATTAGCAGAGGGGGACAGTATGCTAAACCACGTGAATCAGCTGAAAGCACTGGCTGAGCAGCTGGACTCTGTGGGTGCTCCAGTGTCCGATGAAGATTTAGTGACTACACTTCTGTGCAGCTTGCCCGAATCGTATGGTACGTTGATCACGGCGCTGGAGTCAAGAGCTGATGATTTAACCTGGGAGTTTGTAACAGCAAGACTGTTGCACGAAGAGTCAAAAAGGTTCCAGCCAGATCCTGTCCCAGACCTACCCGGGGAAAAGGCTTTGGCTTCAAACAGTGGCAAGCCAAAGCAGCGATTCGTAAAGGAAGGTGCCAAGAAAGGTAACTGTAACTATTGTGGTAAACTAGGTCACTGGGCCAGAGAATGCAGGATAAAGATGGCTGATGCACGAAAGAAGAATAACCGCAGTGTTACTTATCACCGATCACACAATTCGTTTGCTGTTGCAAAAGCAGAAAATCTAGCAACAAGTGACGATGACCAAGAGTATTTGTTTTCCGCTTCCCAAGAAATGAGTGAAGTTAGCAGCGTCTGGCTGGTTGACTCTGGCGCCACCCAGCACATGACCTGCAATAAGGATTGGTTGATCGATTTCGCACCCCTTTCAAACAAAGTTAGTGTCAGCCTTGGTGATGACCGCCAAGTAGAAGCGGTTGGAAAGGGTTTCGTAGCTATAAACTTGAAAGTGGGCTCTGTAACAAACAAGG
Organism: Trissonchulus sp. WLG1_4; assembly: GCA_030248245.1. NCBI lineage: Eukaryota > Metazoa > Nematoda > Enoplea > Enoplida > Ironidae > Trissonchulus > Trissonchulus sp. WLG1_4. The sequence continues at coordinate 7,104 of JASANF010005366.1, forward strand.
CACGTTTGGAAAATGTTTTGTATGTGCCAAAATTAGCTAAAAACTTGTTCTCGGTTTCTGCTGCAACGAAAAAGGTCACAATATAGAGTTCAAGCAAAATTACTGTGTAATCAAGGCAGAGTCTACTGCTGTGGGAGTGGGCATTTTAAAAGACAAGCTGTACTACCTACAATGCTGTCCGGACCAAACCAATGCCTTGGGTGAGGCAAGAGTTGCGAGTTTTCTAGATAGCTCGGCAACTTGCTGGCATCAACGGCTTGGTCACCTTAACAAGCATGATACGTTGCAGTTGCACAAGCTCAAGTTGATTCAGCTTTCAACGCACTCAACAGAAGAGGAAAGCATTTGTGGTAGCTGTGCTGAGGGTAAGCTAGCCAGGAAATCTTTTCCGAAAAAGAGTGAGTCAAGAGCTGCAGAAATATTGGACCTGGTTCATAGCGATGTCTGTGGACCTATGCATACCCGTTCTTTTGGTGGCGCTACATATTTTGTGACTTTCATTGATGATAAAAGTCGATACACACAGCTATTTTTTATGAAACAAAAATCAGAAGTGTTCTCAAAATTTCTAGAGTTTGAAGCAAGTGCGAAAAGAATTACAGGCAAGTGCATTAAAGTTCTCAGAACCGACAACGGAGGCGAGTACAACTCAAGAGAGTTCAAAGCGTACCTGAAAAAGAAAGGTATTCTGCACCAAGAAACGATCCCTTATTCACCGCAACAGAATGGAGTTGCGGAGCGGAAGAATCGCACCTTAGTGGAGACAGCTCGGTGTATGCTGAGCCAAGCCAAGCTGCCAAAACAGTTTTGGGCGGAAGCGATCTCCACTGCCGCTTATCTCCGAAACCGTTGTCCCACTAAAGCGCTAGACAATACAGTCCCATATGAGTTGTGGTTCAACAAAAGGCCAAGCTACACTCACCTGAAAGTTTTTGGATGCAATGCTTATGTTCATATTCCAAAAGAATGTCGCAGAAAACTGGACTCAAAGGCTATTTTCTGTCGATTCATTGGATATTGTGAGGAAAGCAAAGGTTACAAGTTCTTCATCCCTGACAAAGGAAAAGTGGTCAAAAGTCGTGATGCAGTTTTTAACGAAAATTGCTTTGGTCGTGCGCAACAGCTAAAAGGTGAAGAAATGCCCGTATCAAAAACGGAAGTTTTGTATTATCCGCGCAGATCTGAAAGATTAAAAGCAGCAGTGAACGAAACAGGGTTGTCTGCTCCTGTCGCCTATGCAGCTCACGGTACACCTGAGCCACTAACGATGACTGAAGCGTTGACGTGCGAAGATGCAGATAAATGGAAAGCTGCGGCTGACTCAGAATACCAGTCACTGTTGAAGAATCAAACTTGGGAACTTGCACCTCTTCCAGACGGACGCTCAACTGTGGGGTGCAAATGGATTTTTAAGATTAAGTACAAAGCAGATGGGTCAGTTGACAGATACAAAGCTAGATTAGTCGCAAAGGGGTACTCACAAGAGCCAGGAGTAGATTTCACTGACACATTCTCTCCTGTAGCTCGTTACAACTCGATTCGGGCGGTTTTGGCCATCGCCACAAATGTAGATATGGAAGTCCACCAAATGGACGTTGAAACGGCATTCTTAAATGGGGTTCTGGAAGAAGAAATATACATGAACCAACCAGAAGGTTACATTAAAGACGGGGAAAATCATTTGGTTTGCAAGTTGAAGAAAAGCTTGTATGGACTGAAACAAGCTCCCAAATGCTGGAACCAAGCAATGGACGACTACCTTCTTGAAATGGGTTACTCCAAGAGCAAAGCAGATACTTGCATATATGTAAAAGGCAACACGCTACAAGATACTGTCATGATAGCTCTGTACGTAGACGACTTAATACTTGCAAGCAAGAAAGAAGAAAAACTTAAAATAGCTAAATCCCAATTGATGCATCGATTTCGAATGAAAGACCTTGGTGAGCTTCACTACTGTCTGGGTATTGAAGTAACGAGGAATAGGAAAAGAAAGCTAATGAAACTAAATCAAACAAAGCATATCAAACTGCTGCTAGAAAAATTCAATATGATAGATGCAAAACCTGTGTCGACTCCACAAGCCGTTTCCCAAAAGCTTCTCAAACAACCAGATGCAACTGTAGAAAAGAGTCTGTATCAAGGCCTAGTAGGAAGTTTGATGCACATCATGGTTGGCACTCGTCCTGATATTGCCACTGCTGTGGGAGACCTCAGTCAACATATGGCAACACCAGGTGATCAGCACTGGATTGCAGCCAAGCGTGTTTTGCGATACTTGAAAGGCACTCTGGGTCATGGTCTGGTGTTTGGGAATCAAAAGTTTAACTCTGAATCGTCGCTGGTTGGATACACGGACGCTGACTGGGCAAGGGACTTAGTTGGTCGGAAGTCAACCAGTGGATATGTATTCTTCGTGTTCGGCAACTGCGTTAGTTGGGCAAGCAAACGTCAACCTACGGTAGCCTTATCATCCACTGAAGCAGAGTATATTGCTGCATGCATTGCAACACAGGAAACAGTATGGTTACGACGTCTTCTCAGCGACCTGGGATTTCCTCAAGAGAGTGCGACAGTGCTGTACGAAGATAATCAGGGCTGTATATACCTGTCAAAGAATCCCATCAGTCATGCCAGAACGAAACATATTGATATAAAGTACCACTTCGTCAGAGAAAAGATTCAAAAGAACGAAGTCGCACTGAATTACTGCCCTACAGAGTCGATGGTTGCCGATGTCTTTACCAAGCCGTTGCCCAAAGTAACGTTTCAGAAGTTTGCCACCATTATAGGTATTCAAAGCCCCCACTAGGTCTTTCATTGAAATCGATGATCAATTGGGATTTAGTTAAGTTTTTTCTTCTTTCTTGCTTGCAGTATTAGTCGTTATGTGTAGAGCTATCATGAGAATCTGTAGGTGTTGCCTTTTAATATATATGAGTATTTGTTTTGCTTCGGTTGAGTCTTAAGAAGTGTAGTGTTGATTGCTTGGTCCACATTTTGGGAGCTTGTTTAGTCATAAAGCTTTCTTAACTGCAAACAATGTTTCCCCGTCTTAATGTAACCTTCTGGTTGGTTATGTATATTTCTTCTTCCAAACCCATTTAAATCGTTTCAACGTCCATTGGGACTTCATATCTACATTTGTGGCGATGGCAAAACCGCCATGATTGAAGAGCTAGGAGAGAATGTGTCAGTGAAATTACTCTGGCTCTGTGAGTACCCCTTCGATAATCTAGCTTTGTATCGTCATAATTACTTTACTTATCTTAAAACATTGCACCCAAGTTGAGCGTCGTCTGGAAGAGGTGCAAGTTCAAGTTTGATTCTTCGACAGTGATGGTATTCAGCAGCCCAGCTTTCATTTATCTGCATCTTCCAGCAACGCTTCATCATGTGGGCTCGGGTACGTGAGCTGCATAGGCCAGGAGCAGCAACCTGTTTCGTTCACTGCTGCTTTTAATCTTTCAGATCTGGCGGATAATACAAAAATTCCATTTTTGAATACGGGCATTTCTTCACCTTTTACTGTTGCGGACAAAGTTTCGTTAAAACTGCATCACGATTTTGACCCTTTTCCTTTGTCAGGGATGAAAGAATTGTAACCTTTGCTTTCTAAATACAATAAATCAAGAAAATAAGCCTTTGAGTTAGTTTCTGCGACATTCTTTTGGAATATGAAATAAGCATTGCTCAAAACTTTCAGGTGAGTGTAGCTTGGCCTTTTGTTAACGAGTCATATGGGATGTATTGTCTAGCGCTTTGAGTGGGACAAGGTTTCAGAAAGCGCAGGGCTTCGCAAATGTTTTGAGTGGGCTCGACGCTGTCTCCTAAGGTCTCCGCTCCCACTCCATTTCTGTTCGAAAGGGTCGTTTCTTGGGCAGAATCTTCTTTCAGGTCCTTTGACTCTCTTGAGTTGACCGCCTCCTCTCGTTCTGAGAACTTTAATGCACTTGCCTTAATTCTTTTCGCACTTCTAACTCTAAAATTTTTAGAACACTTCTGATTTTTGCTTTTCATAAAAAAATAGCTGTATGTATCGACTTTTATCATCAATGAAAGTACAAAATATGTAGCGCCACAAAAGAAGGATGCAAGGCAAGACTCGCTATGAAAGGTCCTTATTCTTAAATTGAGAAGAGGAGTTTGGGGGGAGGAAGGGTGAATGAGGTATATATTTGTTGGTTGATGGGAATTGCGAGATGTATTACTGTGAAAATCGATTTGCCTCAAAGGATTGGTTTGGTCGGAGGATTGTAGGTGTAAGTTTGTTTTTAAATGGTCAAAGTAATTGTTGATTAAAGTATTTTGCTTTGGGAATATATTGTGACTTTTTGTTGGGGAAAAGAGAACAGGAAATTTTTAGTAGATTTTGGCAATAGAAATTTTTAAAGTGTTGTTTGTTTAAGAGCCACTTTTAGTTTATAGTAGAAACCTTTCAAGTTTTTGGGGTATCAAAGGGAATAAGGGGTTTTTATTTGAAAAAGGGTGGAATGATAGATTTATTGAGGTATGTGCTGGGGTGGGAGAGTGCGCGCAGAGTGTAATTTCATATTTTTGGGGGAAGGGAAAAATATTTGGGTGTGTATTGTTGTAGATTTTTGTTTTGAAAGAAATTGTGTGATGGTGATAGTAGGTAATGGGTTATTTTTTTATGGTGCACATTTTATCCTCGTTATTTGGCGCCGTGGTAATTAAATAGTTAAGTTTTTTGGCACTTCTTTAGATGTGTTTGGTTGCATGTTTGAAGAAAGCTTTTCGGGTAGGTTGGAAGGTTGGTGGATTTTGATCTTGTGAAAAGTCTTGCTGTTTTACAAACTCCCAGGTTAAATCGTGGGCTCTTAACTCCAGCGCCGTGATCAACGTACCATACGATTCGGGCAACTTTTGCCGCACAGAAGTGTAGTCACTAAATCTTGGTGGGACATGGAAGCACCCACAGAGTCCAGCTGCTCGCCAGTGCTTTCAGCTGATTAGCTGGTTTAGATATTCCCCCTCTGTATGTTGTCGCAAAATTTTTAGAAAAAAGGGGTTCGAGGCTTTTTTTGTAGTGGTTGAATCTTTCAGGCTTCTCGGCTAGTTGAGATTTAAGATATTGAGAGTCTGCAAGGAAGATATGGTCGCATTGCTTTGCGGCAAAAATGTCTTTGTTGAGGGTGTGGCTCTTTGAGGAATGCTTCGGTCCGTCGAAACCATAGTTTTTGTCTTAGGAATTGAGTTTAATTCAAGATGAAGTTTGATATTAATTGTATTTGGGATTAGAGTTGATTTTTGCAGCGGCGAATGTCTGGGCCATATGATGGATAAGAAGTAGAGTGGGTATGTGAGGTTTAATTAGAAAGTGAAAGTTTATGGCAAATGTAGTAGTCATAGAGATGGCTACAGAAGTACACTTAGAAGTATTGTAGTCGTAGACCGATACAAACTCAGCCAAACCAATACTATTTAAAGGTTTTCATGAACAATCTCCTTCAAATATGCTTTGATATGTCCACTATATACATTATGAGGGTCACCTCAAATGACTAAGCTGCTTTGACAGCAATCAACTTTCGTACATACACTTTGGTCAGACTATAATTCCTTTTGTCAGCAATAATAATTCTAGTCAGGGTTTTTTTTTGAAAATGTCAAAGGTGTGTCCAAAAAGCATTGTCCGGCGAAAAAATTTTGGGTCCCGTAACCGTCAAGTGTGTCTGATGTCCAGTTTCGGCCGTTCAATTCAAGACAGGTTTTTGTTTAATTTTGCGTGCATAATTGTGCAAAAATTTATATTTTTGTGCAAACTAAATGCGTTTTTTGCCTGTATAAAACAAATATATGTGCTTTTATACCTGTAGAAATTCGTAGTCCAATTTTTCGATCGGGTAATAAAACAAAAACCACAGAGAGGACTCTTGTGTGATAATTCAGTGGGAAAAAATTTACGTGGGGTATGAATTCCCCCCCCCCCTACCCCCTCCCCTGGGTACGGCCCTAAAGCCATACCAGTGGCAGATCCAGGATTCTTTTTTCAAATGAAACGGGTATATAAATAAAAATTAATTTTCGAGATTTTGCATTAACCTACTGAAACATAACAGCCAATACTACAAAAAATACCAGACATACCGTCAAACGGCAGTGATGCGAGTTGACGCAGGGGTCTGGGGGCGGCAGCTCCAGAATTTTTTTTTCGATTTTGCATTAAAAACAGTGCATTCTGAGCTTATCACAGGCTCGACATGTACTGTGCATTATTGTGCAAAATTTAAAAAAAAAAGAGTATATACATTGGCACGGGTTTTGCACAAAAAACCTTGGCTGGAGTCAAGTATTGGTTACAAAGTGTCCATACTTGATGTAAACCATTTTTGCTTATTCGCTGTTTATGCAGAAAAGTACGTAAGATGTGCAGTGGCATTACCCAAAAATTTGCCACGGTGTGTATAGAGCCAATTGTTCTTTTAACCGCACTTGTCAGTAAAACACAGAATTCATCTACAATGGTTACGGGGGCTGGGGGCCGCAGCCCTAAAAGCCAGAGCTTTTTAAAATTTCTATGCACAAGCTTGCATAGAAAAAGCAATTTTTGCAACACTTGCGGGATTGTTTGGACGAAATTGAGCTTAGAAACCAAAATTGCGGGAATGTTTGGGCGAAATTGAGCTTAGAAACCAAAATTAGATGTATGTATCGGAATTTTTTTTCCAAAAAATGCAGACCTTGTCGATTTTCAGGCTAAATTTAGTCAATAGGAAACGTAGCGGAACTTTTTTCCTCCGGGTAAAAAAAAGCAATGGGTTTGAAGTTTCGAACGTCACATTACAGTGTAAATGCAGCATAATGTATACACTCATGTATATACATACAGCACTGGCGGTCCCAGACTTCAATTTCGGGGGGGCGGAGGTCTGAAGAAATTTTTTCACTTTTTATAATAGCGTTTTTTAGTTTTACGCTATCTTGTAAAGAAGCAGCCATTTCAAGGGCAATGAGTTGAGTCTGTTTGTTGTAAAAGCCAGTGGTGTACCCAGGAAAAAATGGAGATTTTTTCAAATCTTAGGCCGAATTTGGTCAGCTGGAGACGTATCAGAAAATTTTTCCGACAGGAAAATAAAACACAAGATGGGAACATCAGCCCAAACAGTGTATTACACAACTAAATGCAGCATAATATACTCGTGTATACATGCATAGGCTTTGATAAAAGATAATAACAAGGAATAGAAAGTCACATAGGCGCAGGGGTCAGGGGGCGGCGGCCCCCAAGAAAAAATATTAGAAAATTTTTTATTTTTAGGCCAAAATTGGTCAATTGGAGACGTATCGGAAAATTTTTTCGGTAAACCTAGCTACATCATCACCATAAGCATTGTCAGGGGCTTCTCGAAAAGGTGTGTCTAAGTTGTGTCCTGCAGGAAAAAATTGTGTCCCGCAAGAAAAAATTGTGTCTGGACACACTTCTGGACACAAAAAAAACCTTGTCTAGTCTGATTTTTACCGCTTTGTTTCGAGGTCTATTCAGTGTGGCTGTTTTTTATCTGAATATAAAGAAAGTAATATCACATAATCACATGGTCTGTCTATCAAATGTCCTATCTAAATTAACCAACTATTCGAGTCCTCAAAGACATAAAGTTATTACCCAAGAAAAACCTAGCTGCCAGAGCCAGTGCTCAACTTGACAAGTCTTTAATTGTAAGTGCACAATCAGGTAGTTCGTAATGAATTAATACGATGAATTCGTAACGAATCACTCGATTTTTTTTGAATTTACAATACTTACAATTTTGTAAAACTTGCTAATTTGTTATGTTGAGCAACAAACAGGCCCCAGAAGCGTCGTCTTGAAACAGTAGCTTTGTAATGTAATTAATTTTTTTGCATTAAATTTGTTCAACAATGATCGTCCGATGCTAACATAATACTATCGTCCGAAACATAATACTGTATACTATTGTAGTATTGTGTGATTAGCTTTAATTTACTACCAAATCGCCGAATCTCATACTGTGTTTGTATTGTTCTTCATTATGGTGCTATAGTTTGTGCATTATTAGTTTTTTTGACATACCGTTTTATTGTGACCACTTTTATGTGCATTATTAATTTATTATTTTATTTGACACACCGTTTTATTGTGACCATTTTTTGTGTGGAGTCATATTGAGGCTGTTCGTTATGGTTTTGCTGTTTCACAAAACTAGGTCAAGCTTAATGTTTAGATAAAAACGATTATCGAAATAAATTTACTTTAAATATTTTATGCTACTTAATGTATATTTGGTTGTATATTCATGAATTATTCTTGAATCTCGAATGTCATAATATCATCAAGATGAATCGACAAAACAAGGTGTATAAAATACAAGATCACGTTAATAGTCCAATTGTTATCGTGTGTTGCGTAGGGCTTTCTTCTAATAGGAAGATTCTTAACTGTTTTTGGTGAATAATTGTCATGCAATCATTACAGTAGTAATATAATCGTATGGAATGTGTTTAATCGACAATTTTTAAAACTAAAAAGTTTTTTTCCAATAAATTATCTTATACAGTATAATTATGTCGTATACTACTTACTGCCCGGTTTAATTTTGTGCCTCATGAAATATTATGCTTGGAACAGTATTGTCATAGTAAAGATTTTGTTCTATTTGTCTGTTGATTGCGTTTTTTATTAAAGTTGTTCTTTTCGTGTGTGTTTTGCTGATGAAGAAAGTAATAGTATTAAAGTTTGGTGGATTATTTTTCTTTGAAAGCACTTTTAACCCCTCGCATTGGTGATAGGCTCATGTGGTCTAGGACCTTACTTGACTCCCTTGCACCCCCCTTTCGGGAACCTCGCCTGTGAGGGTCAAACTTTTGTTGAAATTGAGATATTCATGTCTCTTCAAGTCAAATGTGTAGCTGAACGTAAGTACTGGGTTCTATGCCTATTATAAAGGGTTCTTTGCCCGAATAGTTGGTCCCTGACAGGTGGCATGGCAACTTGTTGAAGACGCTTGATTAATCTTGTTTGGTTTGTACCTCATTTCTCAATCTCAGTTTTATGTCTTCAGCGGCGCTTAATGTTTCCGACTTATCCATGATATAAGCGACTGGTTTGTTCCCTTGTCTTTTGGCGCACAACTATGGGGGCACTCTCTCTCAGTAGTTTGGGACTGGTGTCTCATCCCAGGTACATCTGACGATGTTACGTTGTAAAAATTGAAACGAGTTATATGTTCAGGTTTTATATAATTTCTTTTATGTTTATGTTATATCTTATATGTTTATACATTAGATTTGTCATCAAAGATGGGAAAAATTAAATCAGGTAGACGTATCGCTCGTGGTGACGAAGGGATAGCCAGCCGACCGTCCAGTTTGACCAAGCAAATCATTCATAGCGAGTATGCCAGTCCGTCTGAACGCACCAAGCGGGATTTGGACAAGACGGATCCGGACGATGGTGTTAGTGGCTGCGTATTTTTTAGAAATTTGTCATGTGACTTTGTCAATGTTGAAGTGCGTATTGTTCAAGTGAATGTTAAAATGCCTCATTGTTCAATTGATTGTGAATTATCGATTAGTTCACGTCAAGAATCAAGGGCGGGATGGTGGGGGGATATAGGGGATATATCCCCCCTTTTGCCCTGAGCAAAAGAAAATTTTTTGGAGCCGCATACCAAAAATGGCCGTAAATTGATGAAATTTGGCCTCAAAATCGAAAAATTTCCCCCACTTTTTCTGGGCTGTCGCCCCCAGACCCCTACGACTCTATGACTTACTAACCTTTCTTATTATCTTTTTTAATCAAAGCCTATGCATGCATGCCTAACCAACTCGCTGAGGTAACTTCGCTTTGCGGTTTCATCTCACTGGGGTTGTTAAATGTTCAAGGTTCAACATTACATTACATCATGCTGCATCCACTTATTTAATACACTGTCTCTGTGACTCCCCAAGTGAGGTTCGCATCTTTTGTTTTAATTTCCATGTCGAAAATTTTCTGATGCGTACCCATTGTTGACTAAATACGGCTTAAAAACTAAAAAAAATGTTCCAGAGGGCTGCCGCCTTTCACCCCCTTCAAATGTTTGGCTTTGTTTAACATATTAACTTTTCATATAATTAAATTTCTCTTAATTGCTGTCATTATTCAAATCGTGTTAGTCCCGCTAATTGTTATTAGATTTAGTCTACTGGTCTAGTTTCTGCGGCTCATCCGGAAAATTTTTCAATGCGTCTCCACTCCAGTTGACCAAATTCGGCCTAAAATTTACAAAAATCTATCATTTTTCCGGGGGGCTGGCGCCCCCAGATCCCTGCAACTTTGTGGTTGTGACGTAGCATTTTTAAATAAATTTGTAAGTGTTAAACTTGCTAAAATGTACATTTTAACCCATTACAAAAAATCGAAGTAATTCCCC
>JASANF010005367.1:0-16927 GCA_030248245.1 Trissonchulus sp. WLG1_4
AAATTTACACGTATACATATACATATTATATGATTTATAATATTTAACGGCCTTGTTTTCAGGGAAGCGCGAGAAAAAGAACGCGAACGGGAACGGGAGAAGGAGAAGGAACGGGAACGAGAACGGGCGGAGCAGCGGGAGAGGGAGAGGCGAGAGAAGGAGCAGAGACGGTCGCCGAGTCCGAAACCAACCAAACTGCACGTCGGGCGACTGACTAGAAATGTCAACAAGTCAGTGGGGAACATGGAATTAGGGGTTGGGTTGGAGGGGATGGGGAATGTGTGATTTTTGACGATTTGGGGGACGGAGGGTGACGGACCTGTAGGGAAGTAGTGATTTCTTTTGAGAGGAGGGGGTAGGTAAGTATCTTATATATGTGTAGACTGCTAATCTCTGGGTTATGCTCGATTCATATTTTAACAGCCGCCAGGGCCGGTATTCATAAAAGTCGAGATAAAAAGCTCTTCTTTTTATCCGTAAGTGTGGCTTGAAAAAGTCGGGATAAAAAGCTAGGCGTATGCGCAAGCTTGGATTTTTATTCGAGCTTTTTGTTTAATCCAGGCTTGTGCAAGCCTGGCTTTTTACCTGGCTTTTTATCCGAGCTTTTTATTCATAATGAAAAAATCAATAAAATATACGTGGAAGCCGGGATTATAATCCGAGATTGATTTTTATGAATACCATTAGCTCGGCTTTCTATCCCAGCTTTTATGAATACCAAAAAGCCTGGATAAAAAGCCGAGCTTGGTTTTATGAATACGAAAAGCAGGGATTTTAAGCTTGGCTTGCTCAAAGCTCGGATAAAAAGCCGAGCTTGCACTTTTATGAATACGGGTGCAGCCGTCTGTTTAGATCTTGTGGCGTGATTATTCCTAATTTTACCGGATCAACCGACATACGGATGTAATCCTTATATTATGAGTGTTTGTATACTGACTGGTAGGATGTTTTTGGTTATCAAGCTATCAAGTTATTATACTGACAGAACTCTGTTTCAATATAGTCATTATAATCAGATCCTTAGTAATCCTTTTTTAATCCCCTTAATCCGTTTTATTGTTTTTTCAGAGACCATGTGCTGGAAATTTTCTCGGTCTACGGGCCAGTGAAGCTGGTCGATATGCCGCCGGACCGAATGCACAGTCATCTGAGTCGGGGATTCGCATATGTGGAATTTGAGACGCCCGAGGATGCAGAGAAAGCCATGAAACACATGGACGGGGGTTAGTGTGCGCTCTACGTATATTTACATATAAAGATCATTTAACAGCCTTTGTACTGTACTACGGATATTTAGATAAGATCATATTTTTACAGCCTTTGTACACTCTATGCTACTGAGAGTTTTTGAAATAGACTCGAGGTTTAGACATTTTGCTGGGCGAATTTCTAGAATGGACTAAACGGATTAAATTAAAATTGGATTTGTGAATGACTCATGACATGGACTGTAAATTTATTTATAAAGTTCGGCATAATTGTAAAAAATGTTTGTCATACTTCCCGGTTGTGCACAAAATTTTTTAATTCTACCTCAACTTTGAGATTATTAGGCTAACAATTATAATAATATTAATCTAATCTGTTTAATCCACTTTAGGAATGGCCCTCAGTTTGTAGACGTACTTCAGCCAGCTGAGTAAAGTTGTACACAAATGTACATAAATAAATGTTGAGTGAAAGTTTGGCAAAGTTCTACTTTTAAAAGTTAACCCAAAAGGAGCAATGGTCTTACTAAATTCCAAGCACCAGCTAAAACTTTTCAAACTTCAGTAAAAGCAGTTGACTGCTTATTGAAAACAGATTGATCTACTATGTAAGTACCATGTGCATACAATATGTAAGATTGGGGATGGGGCAAGGATTGCTCATCCCGAACCGAAAATGAAGGTTCCTGAAAATCTGATCAAAAGCGGGTTAAAATGGCAGCTTTTTCGAATATGCCTCTAAATTTAGGGTATCTTTGGTCTATCAGGGGGTCCCCAAAGTTTAGCCAGAGAGTCCCCCGCAAAGAAAATTATGATTTGTTTTACAGTACAGTAAATTTTAAAGTACAGTTAAAGTACAGTAGAAGTAGAGTACAATACGGTTTTAAAATACAGTTACACAATAATGTGTATAGTATTGCGTGTTGACGTTGAGCTGAAAGGGGGAATATTGTATTGTCTGGTTTCAGGTCAAATCGATGGTCAGGAAGTGACGGCGACTCCCGTGCTGATTCCCAAAACTGCCCGCGGGGGTCGGGACCATCGCCGTGCCCCCTCGCCCCCCCGCGGCGGTCGACGCTCGCCCCCCAGATACAGGGATGGCAGACGCAGGTGGGTCCTGTTGACTAACATAAGTCTGACAAAAAATAGTTGCGCCACTTTTTATACTTGCATGACTTTTGCGACTGCTTGCTGTATTCATGATAGTCAAAATTCTTTTCTTAGCGAAATCATTTGTTTAGTTTTTCTAGGTGGTACATATTTATTTTGTAATAGTGGTACAAACATTTGTCAGACTTCAGGACTACGACAGATTTTAGCCAGCTGTTGTGAAGAATATTGACAATCATTTTTGGGTTTAGTGTTTTTGTGCATAAAAATATGGGTTTGTCGGATATATTATGCATGCGAAATTGTAGGCATTTTTGCGATATTATAAGTTATAAGTTATTGGAAGACCAAATTTTATTCGTATTCATTTCAGTCATCTCGAGCAACAACAACTAGCCAACTGCATTTTCGGCGATTTAGAGTTAAATAGTTTTTTCGATGGTGCTTTATCGGGTTGTAAGAATTTTATTGCGAAATTCAGCTCACGTACAAAAATGTACAAATTTTCGCCTAACTGTCTATCTTTTTTATTAATGCAATGTTTAACAATAACAAAAATATCCAACAACCGCCTAGCTGAAGATTTACGTGTAAAACTGTTACTGACCGAAGCGAACTGTGTGATATGATTTGTATGTTTTGTTTGAGTTATTTTAACGCAAACTTTAAAGTAGTTTTTCTCAAAACTGTAGTTTTATCTGTGGGCTGGTTGTTGCTCTAGATGACCGATTTATTCATTTATATTCATCGCTCTCTTATCCGTTCACTGCAGTTGGAGAATTAGTGCTCAGTGGAGTTGAATCGTTGTGGCTACTTTTAACGTTTCGTGGTTTTATCATTTAAAATTTTCGACTTTGGTAAATTTTTTTGAATTTCTACATTTTTAAGTTTTTTATTTTTTTAGATCTGGTTCCCGTGGTCGTGGCTCCGGCAGTCCCCCGCCCCGCCGCCGTCGAAGATCCTCCTCCTAGATTCCAGGCCCATCGTCCGCTCACACGCCTTGACTGTTTTAGTTCATTTGGTATGTCATTCATTAATGGATTTAGCGGATTAGATTAAAACTGGTTGGATTAAAAACATACAGTGTAACGGGGTCAAAATTTTTTTTGGGGACCTCCAACTGTTGAGGAGCCTCCCCCCCTGATTGACCAAAAATATCTGAAATGTTACCTACATTTGCGGGACCCTCCCAACCAGCCCCTTGATTTGGGGCCTTGGGGGTCATGTATGATTACAAAATTTGTATACTTTGATTTGTTATAGCACTTTAGCATATTTTAGAATACAGTTTGATTTTTAGTAGATATTAGAATTTTACTAAATCTCAGACTTGCGTAATTAGGGCTGAATTCTTTACTGAACCTATCAAGCGCTGTTTTTTCGTCGCAAAAATTCGTAAAGAAATTTAGTCATGTTTCTGTAAGGTATTTGGTATTTTAGTTAAGCGAATTTTTTTCTAATTTTTCACCAAAGACTGATGCTTTTTAGTTAAATTAGTTGAACTCTAATCCACTAAACTCCATTATAGAATATAAAACCCGCAGGCTGGATTTTCTCAACGGAGTTTAAATCGTGGTTATGAATTGTAAGCATGTTAGTAGAATGCAGGTAGAATTCTTCATAGAAGCTGCCTGTTGTTTAATAAAACCAGGTTTATACTTAATCAAGTTGACAAAATCCAGTTCTAGTCGTTATTATACCATTGTAGTTGTTTCTTGTTGTCTGTTTTATTGTTGAAATTATCAATTTACATTCATGACGCACTCTTATAGTTGTTTTCTTTTAGCTCGTTCTAAAAAACTGATTCGAAGTTGTTAGATGTCTGATTGTATAACTCCTTGGCTTGGTAGATGTACTCCATGCTATAAAAATGCGCTGCACAACTTTTTCTGCTACAGCCTGCATGCAAGTACTTGTGAGGCGCGACACGCTGGGAATGTAACAATTTAATTCTTTAATTTTTAGTTTTTGTATTGTTGAGATTATTCTGCGTATCACTAGGCGTTTCCCTCGCACAGCGTGCGTACAAATACATGAGAGCATGCTTGACTTTGCGACAAAGTATACTTGTAATTTTTAATTGACAGCTCTTATGAAACATCGCTACAGGTCTTTGATCTGTTATTTTCGTGGTAAATATAATATAGAGACGCGGCAAACGAGGAGATATATGACAACATACCAAAAAAAAAAAACCGCTACAGGTCTTTGCAAAAAAAAAAAGAAAATTCAAAGAAAGAAATTAGACACCTTTATATTCGAATCTTGAATCCTAAAACTTTGATAAATTACTTGAATTTAATTAAATTGGATCATGACTGAAAGTGGTTAGAAAGTAAACAAAGTTAGCAGTTTCAAAATTCAGAAAGTTAATTCGTTTACTAAATAAGTATATCGGCGTAGATAATTATTATCGATATGTCTAATCTACTTTATGAAGCGCGTTACTTTGTTATATTGTGTATGTATGTCTTTTGAATAAAGTTGTTACTGTTTGTGTGATGTGATTGAAGAACATAGAAAAATGATCGTATACTATGTAGAGAAGGATTTTATCCTATTTAATATTTAAGTAAAACCAAGATTACATAATAGTGTCTCACTCTATACCTATAGAAGAATAATGAGACACTCTTCATCCTGCCTGTGTTCTAGTGCAGGCAGATGCGCTCGTCCTTTTCAGCACATGTTTAAAGGCCTATTCACTCGCGGGCGCATGAGCGTGAGCATTCTGTTTTCACACTACCGGTTGCTTTTTTAACCAAAATGCTGTAGGCGGTGGGTGCCCGGCGTACGCCATGGAGCAAAATGCGCCTACGTGTGAGTAGGCCTTTAGTTTCAATAAACATGTCTGTGTGAAATAGGTAGCTGCAAGAGTGTAGCTGGTAGGTCAGCGAACTAAATAGTTGTCGGGCGTGTGTGTCAGGTTGTCAACATTTATACGACATTGAAGCTGGTCACGTGACATTGTGAGCTGAGAAGTGGGAACCCTTCCTCTGTCACAAACAAAAGCCTACGACTTTGACTAATGCCGTACTTGTCCTTAATCGGACGGAGACAAATTTTGGGTAGCTGCTGTGAATAACTGACACAAGCGTTTCGGCTAATTTTTTTGCATACCTACTAAAATCTGTAAGTTCTCCCAACTTTATCCATTTGAAAAGTTAACTTAATTGGCCAGGCAGTTTTCTTGAAATTGCTAAAGACAAGATAATAGGGAAAAGGACGAGTATGACCTGGACTAAAACTAACAGGGCGAAAGCAACTGTTACGCGACGATAAAAAAACTCAGTCTTTCGTGGCTTTTCCTATCTTTTACTGGTTGTAAAAATTTTAATACAAAATTGTCTTAGAAACCATAGGCAATGTTTTATGACAAATTCGAAAAACGGCGAACTGTTAAACCCCCATCGTTTTTGCGTCAGCTGCAGCACTAACACCCTACAAGTGACCAGCTAAAGTATTGGTAAAAGAAAAGCAAAAATCTAGCAGAGCGTGGTTTCGATCCACGGACCTCTGGGTTATGGGCCCAGCACGCTTCCACTGCGCCACTCTGCTTGCGATAGATTTTCTACACGAGAAAATGTTAGTGAAAACGAACTCGTGTGTTGCCTGGCTGATGCAATCTTTTCAAATATTGCATCAGCAAGACATTACCAGACATGTTGTAGAGGTACCCAGTACCCACCCACCCATGCGATAGTCATAATATTTTAACGTACACTTTTGTACAACTTAACTTCAGCAAAACTGAACTTTTGACACGTATTGGAGCTTAAAATCCTCGGTTATTTACGTGGTGATGCTAGAGACTCGTTCTGACGCTTTGTCTGGATGTGTAAATTTCCAAATGAGCAACAGTGCGCGCAAGAATTACTAATAGTAACCTTGTATTTTGCAGTCGATTTGGTAATTGGTACCGCTGGTATGGCATTAATTATGCGAAAACTCTAATACGTTCATAGTTCATGCGTACCGTTACCTATTCCTTTGGATCCAGCGTAGGGTAGGTATAATAAGTAGTTGGTTCGTGCGTTTTTCGTTTTGTTAGTGTATTTGCATATATATGTTCTTTCAAGGAATTATATTATACGCATGAATGTTTTGCTTATTAATGATGACATAAAGACAATGTCATGAGCTATATACTGGAGAAATTGTAATCTAGTCTCTTTAATCCATACTTACCTAATCCGCCCCTAGTTCAAAAACTGCGTTCAAGCCACGCCATACACTCAATATTTACTGTTATTAAATCGCTATTTACAGTAAGGTAGTAGCCGGAGGGCTCGATTGTCCTCTCAGCGGGCACATTTCAGTGTCATTAGGATAAAGTGAAGTACAGTTTGTGTTGTGCTGCTGAAACGGCTGTTTGGAGTTATTCTTCGAAGTGCTCACTAACTGCGTGGTGGTTTGCAGAAATCCGCCGCGTCGAATGATAAACGGGTTACGTCGATTGATCTTCAACCCGTTACGCCTGCCAGAAAACATGTGACCGAAAGCGGTTCTAAGGGACTCATTGAGAAATCCGTACAGAATGGGGTTCCAAATGGTAGAAGTCATGGCTATACAGTGCGCCGCAAAAAAGGCGAGATATTGGTGACGTCGCAGCCAAATGGGCAGTTCCTTGTAGTCGTGAAGGACGTTTAGAACGACGTTAAGACTCCAGGAGGCGGCAAAAGCGCAGACCATGCCGACGCACATCAGATTAGTGCGCTTGGCTTTGCGTAACGCAGTTTGTTGGCGTACGGACGCTTGGCTGCCTGAAATAAGAACTGTACGATAAGTATAAAATAGATACTATAGGCCAACGTTGGATGCAGATTAGGTAAGCATCATCATAAACATGAACAAATAACTTGGAAAACGAATAAAGCAACCGCTCCAAAACAGTATGGAGTTTTGCACGGAAAAAGATTTTAATTTTCTTGAAACTGCTTAGGGACTTAGGAAAGAATAAGGGTCGATTTATGCTTATAACCATATCCCCGTTCAGCCGGAAAATATGCAAAAAATAATGTACCACTAATAATGTATAAGATCAGCTTTTGGGGCGTGGTATCTCGTATTTTTGCCAGCTGAAAGGGTATACGGCTGTAAGTTTGAATCGACCCTAAGGCCTATCGGACTGTCATAGGTATGTAACCCCCCTTACCAGCCGCTTTAGCATCTCTGATGAGTTTGCGTCGACTCAGTGAGCAAATGATTCGAGCATAGCAGAACGCACAGATGAAGAGCGGCAACGCAAACTGCAGCAAGAGCACAGCGGTGCCGTACATTTTGCGCAGGACCAGAGAGCGGTCATCGTTGTCCCACTTTTCCACGCAGAAATAGCCGCACCAGTTTCGGTGGTATTCGCTCCCGGTGACGAGCGTGTAGTGCGCTGCAGAGGGACTGGATACGACTGAAATTAGGCCGAATAGTGTGTAAACTAAGTAGTTCATTCGTATTACCTCGAATGAAGCCCCAGGGGCTTTATTCTTTAGCGAACGCCTTAGGTGGGTTTTTTCAAGGCTGGGGTTTTATTTTCATTGTCAAGGTTCTAACGGGGGGGGGGTGGCTTTATTCAACCCGTGACTTTATTCGAGGTTGCAGTAGTACGGTATTCGATTTGACTACTAGTATATACAATTTCATGTTTCTCCGCGGAAGATGGGTACTGGAGATAGGCATGAGTATGGCTGTTATATTTGATTCAATTTGACTTATTCCTCATTTGATTCTTTCAGAAATTTGATTCTCATTTCCTACAATCAAGGGGCGGATTGAGTTGTTGGTGACACAGAAAAAGCCTTTTGCTACAAAATGATTTAGGAGCATCTATCAAATCATTGGCAATAGTGTTTGTAAAAAAACATTTCACGGTTTCACAATTTCCGGGTTGTGGCAATAGTGTTTGTAAAAAAACATTTCACGGTTTCACAATTTCCGGGTTGTCTAATTTGCCCTTAGATTCAGGCTTAGGCTTAGTTAGGCATCTTCTTTTTTTCTTTGATCACCCACTAAAATACCCCATATTTATATTGTCTTAATCATTTTTTCTGTTGCTAAGGTGATTATATACATGCATAACTTGAAACTAGACATTAATGTTTTGTTTTTTAATCCGAATTTAACCAATAAATCGACACCGGGCCTTATTCTTTAGTTTTTTAATGAGAATTGGGATTAACAACTTACTAATTGCAAAAATCCAAGTAGCAATAATGAAGCCAACAGCTAATCGATGAGTAATCGCCATTCTGCGAGGGTGAACCACCAAGATATATCGATCAAGGGCAATCGATGTAAGCGTGAATGAAGATATGATAATGCTCATCCCTTGAAACAGTGGAATCACGTAGCACAAAAAACTGCCAAAAAGCCAGTTCTTGTAAGCCAGTGTCACACTAGAGGCAGGCAGAGAAAATAGACACACCATCGAATCTGACACCGACAGACTGACAATAAAACAATTTCGAACCGTTCTTAAGGCGGGGTATTTTATGACAGCCACTATGACACTGACATTTCCCGTCAGACCGATCTGAAATAGAAAAAAATATCTGAAATCCGCAGCAGTTTTTTGTAACTTCGGTGGCTATAACATTTGCTCGATTTTTAGCATGGTAAAACAGTTACAGTGAAAATTGGGTAAAGGTTTTGGGTAAGTTAAAAATAAGACTAAGAAATATTTTTTGAAGTCCTTGACGTGACAGTAAATAACTAATATAATGGATGCTTAATTATGTCAACCCGAAATTCTGAAAAGGGTGCTCCTATATTTGAGACCTATTTTGTTTGGTTTGTGGGGGTGCGGTCTATGATAAAGTGCTTTATCCGGCACTTCACTAATAATCCAACACCCTTTTTTTCCGAACAGTGCCGGATATGGTATAATAGCCTTGCGGGAATGAACAAGCGCTAAGAGCTGCTTCATTCCAACAGGGGCATCTTATTATATCCGGCACTGCGTAGGGAAAATTGGGCCAAAGTCTTAAGAAAGTGCCGGATAATAGCAATGGGTAGGGTTGAAAACAGTGTCATATGTACTCTTCATATTATGGACTATTGGGCATACAAAATATTCACAAATCGCAACCCTTTTCTAACTTACAATAAAAATAAGTGCATAAAGCGTGAAGAATACTAGCCGGGTCTGCATCATGCTGGTCATATCCGGGGGGTCAAAGTTCAAAAGGTCACGATCGATACTGTAACAAGGGCCGGGGGGGTAAAGGGAGTCATTGGCAGGGTAGGATATGTTCATAGCAAAATTAATTGGTCAATTGTTATTCTGTAATACAGATTAGAAATTAATTAAATGGTTTATTAAATAATGGCTTAGTAATATGTGTAGTCGTCAATAAAAGTGGTATAATCTAAAAATATATAAATAATTACAATATGAGTCAAATATGGCAATTTTTTGCATGACGATAGCTGAGGTCACTGCCAGATCGTATACAAAAAGTATTAGCTGGAAGTTTATTCATTTATCAAGTTTATCAAGTTTTCACCGCATTTCCTTGTCCCTGTCCCTGTGTTCGTAAGGACAAGTATGAAGCGGGCTTAAGGGGGTTTGGTAACGTCGTAAGACAGTGCCTAGCCAATTATAAACTGATCCTTGTTGACTACGATTTCAACTTCTTAAAAACAACAAGACAAAATTCAATAAGGAAATAGGAGCTGGAAATAGGTTGGTTCTGCAGCCTCATTAAACACAAGTTTGAAACACACTCAAGTTTGAAATCATGAATACAGTTTTTGATTGACAGTTTTGGCCTCCGGATTAAACGGACTTGACTTCTGGTGCGCTGATTTTTACGCGGACTAACCACCCAGTAGAATGTTAAGACTAAAAGTCAGATGTTGTTTTAGTCCATTCACAGTTTACGAAAGGGTTTGGACGAAAAAAGAAGTATATAACTGACTTTTTTGTTCGACTAGTCCGATGACAAATTCGAAACTAAATAAGTTAGTCCAGTGGTTAGTTCGTTCAATCTGATGAAGAACACTAATCGAACATAAGACTATAAGTATGAAATGAATCGACCCTAACCAGGACGGAACCTTTCTGCGTGTTTGTCTTGCAATTTAGACTGTAATACCGTAACAAGCTAGGCAAACCGGCCGCCAGCTAATCGCGGGGTGAAATAAGAGATAATCTAAATAGCGGGGAAGGATAAATTGAATACGGCATGGGTTTCTGTTATTTTTCCCCGCTAAAGTGGCTGTGGAACAATTTATGCGAGCCTAGCGTTATTGCAAAACAAATAGTGAATACTTTAGCTGGTTTTTATTGGCTCAGTTGACAATACAATACTCTTAACAAGCGGCAGAGGATGCTTGTCAAAAAGGGAATGGCTAACCTATGCTTGTTCGAAAGGCTATCCGTTGATCCGCAAGTACTGTCTGCAATCGGAAGATATATACCTAGGATTAGTGAAGATGATTCATACTCAGAGCCGAAAATCAGATTTTACAATTTTTGTCCTTTTGTTCCGTAAAACGGATATATGCAATTACTGTTGTAAGTATGAATCGACCCTTTGAATGTTTGCCAAATAAAATGCGATTCAGTAATTACAGCAGTCACAGAGTTGTCTTTGTTAGTAAAAACTTATCGTACGACGAGCTTCATCCTTCGCGAAAAGAGGCAAAATAAGTGTAACTTTAAATCGATTCCCCTCTAGCCGTTTTTCCCGTCCTTTGTTTCGATCAGCTACTTCAGAGCTTTCAAAAACAACAAAAAGTAGGGTTCGAGTGTCGCTAGTATGAGTGCGAAAAACGGGTTTGGATAAATTGACCCAGGCGTCAGGTTTAATTCTCACAATAGACTCACAGGGAAAATGGAAGAAGGTCTATTGGGTTAACCGCAACCGGGCCCAAATGAGGTTAGGAAATTTCCGCTAAAATGGACTGCGGCAAAAAGTTAAAAGGCAAAATTCAGAAAAACCACTTGATAACTGGTTTTAAACTTTTTCGAGGCTCTAAATTTCTAGAAAAGACGGTTTTTTGTAAGAACTTAGTTTCCAATCAATCTTACTTAATGATTATTATTTTACGGCAGAAAATTTACTGTCAAATGTCCGTATGCGAAAATCGGAAGGCTTGATTTATAATTGCGAAATTTCCGTTATAGGGCAAGTAATAAGAGTATTGATTAATGGATAACATACCTGTTGATCATATGCCACATATCAAGAGTAATATAAAAAGATGTACTCTTTTGTCCTATTGTATACTCTTGCACATACCGATCCGAAAGTCTGACAAAAAATAGTTGCACCACTTCAAACAAAAAACAAAACATGTGATTTCGTTACAGAAAAGAATAGAATTTGACTATCAACAGTACAGCAAATAGTCGCATAGTAATGCCATTAAAATAAGCAAGTGGTGCATCTATTTTTTGTCAGACTTTAGTGGCGTAATTTTTTCGTAAGTTTGCTGGCGGAACGGGCAAACGGCTGTAAGTATGAATCAACCCTACAACCTACAGTTAATTTCAGCGGGGACTAGCCCAAAGTTATCAAGAGTACTTACTCTGTAAACTCAGTTTATTATATCGAATTCGAAGGCTTAAAAAGGAGAAAAAAACTTGAAATAAAATTAAACACAAAATCGCAAGGGACACAATAGTTTGACACGTTGTACGTTGTAAGCTAGACTAAACTGATGAATTGAGGTGAATTTTAGACCATTACGTCCCTAGCTTTGTTCAGATCTGTCCAGTCGTAGGAGTAGTTGGATTCAATCTTAAGAAACTTGTTTGTAAAAGTCAGGCTCATACTACCAAGAGTACATTACAGTGGCTCTCTCTTAAGAAAGATATATTTTATCTTCTATAGAATGAGACACTATTATGCACACGTGACTACAGTACCGACCAAAATTACTTGCTACAGATTCAGGAATAAATAAATATATGTATGTCTATGTAGCTTGACTTCTGAATCAAGTGACTCCTATTGTAGTTCTTGTCTGTGTCTCTGTTGTTTTGTCCTTAAGCAATTTCAAGAAAACTACTGATTCTTTTTGTTTTTGATACATTAACCTACTAATACGATATTTTTTAGCATGAAAAAGTCGCCATTCCAGCCGGCATGCAACACATTAGCCGCAGCGTTTTTGTCCATTATTCACAGCAGCTGATCGAAAATTGTCCTTGTCCCCATCCCTCACTGCTTAAGGACAAGTACGAACCGGATTTAAGTTTCAAAGGTGGGTTTCACCAGCGCGGCTTAATTAAATTTATTAAACTATGGTTTTGAATAAACTCAGTATTGAGCTTATGAAAAGTTCTGGAATTTTTTTCTACAAAACAGAAGATCTGAAAATTTTTTAATCAAGTTCCAACTTTTTATGTATTTATTATGTACATGATAAAAAATAGGTGTTAAGGTGGTAGTGTCGCCAAAGCAGTTTTGCTCATAGGCTGCAAAATGAGAATTTTTTGCTTTGAAATTATACGTTCACTGAGAAACTAGTGAAATGTTATATGGTGTCAAATAAATACTTCCAGACACTAGACTACCAATATCTACCAATATTTTTAACCAATCACCATTTGTGAGCCAGACATCACACAATAGACATAAAAGTTCAAAAAATCAAGCCAGATATCAGATTGGCCAGCTTGTGAAGTACATGTAATGTTTTGACGCACAATTTTTTGCCAGAAATAAGAAAAATGAAAAATGAAGGTTCGTTTTTCTTTTGATTTCAAAATAAGTGTCTAAATTTTTTACAATTTATCATTATTGCTGTGAGTACTTTACATTTTACGCACAGTTTCACAGTTCAAACAGGCATTACTCCACAACCACTAAAGCAATTTGCACTAAAGTTTGTGTGCATAAACTAGAGCATATGTGCTTTTACTTTGTGTAAAGAATCTAAACAAAAAGTTTTTTAATTGTGACGAAATTATTGAATGTGAATAGGTTTTCAAAACGTCATTTTTCCGACTTTGCGACTTCACTGCTAACTGTATGCTGCATCAATTTTTCTGAAACTTGGCAAAAATATTTGCCTTGAAACATATTTTTAGAATATATAATATAACCTATCTTTCATTGAAAAAGTTTTATAGTCGCGCAAAATCGACTGCTTTCGCGACACTACCCCCTTAAGACGTTTTTAATTTCAGTTTTAATAATGAAAACAAATAAACCGAATATTACAAAAATTTACATCAGCATCATTTGCTTGCACTTACTAGCCCTAACTAGATAAAGAACACTAAACGTCAAACAGATTCAACTAATTAAAAGTAAGAACTCAGGTAATTGTGGGTGAGTATAGCTTTCTGCCTATATTTTTTGAAAGCAAAACTTAGCTTCTACTGATGCAAAACCTTCTTCTAGCAGCGAAGCATTAAACTGGAAATAACTTAATCTGCTACATCTATGAAGTCAGAGTCCTTATTATTAGCATAATAGTATAAATTAGTAGTGTGATAAGTGAAGCGATTAGCCGCCGTTAAAACCATGAAGACTTTGGTTTTAGCTGACCTGGGGTTAGTTGCCCAGCAAAATATATATGTCGCTATACGTCGACAGCATGAAAGTTGATGATACGCATTTTCGTCGTTGTTGCTGACTTGTACAAATCTCACAATTGTGAAGAGTCGGACACTGACAGTTTTGCCGTACAAGCAGAGGCTGTCATATGCACCCCTCGTGGTTAATAAATTGAGTCTACCTTAGTATGTGTCTGTATACAGTACTGTGCAAAAAACGGTTCCCTGTTCGTCGGCGTACGACGAGCTTTATCTGTCGCGAAAAGTTACCATGGTTGGAAACAAAGGGACGTACAAAATGTTTCAAAAAAGTGCTCCAAAACACATTTTCAATGTAAAAAAGTGACAAAAGTCACTTTCCGGCCACCGTTTATCACATTTCGCAAAGCTTCGTCACTTTTCGCGAAGGTTGAAGCTCGTCGTACGCCGACGAACAGGGAACTTTTCTACGCACAGTACTGTAGTGTATGGGCTTTGTTAAATGAAACTGGTCATTTCACACCTGAATTGGTGAAGGTTGCATTGTTGAAAGAAAAAGGAGACCGTATTTTAGACAGAAAGAAAAAAATGGAGGTGCATGGAATCGAACCCGGGCCGCTCGCGCCGTCGTTGAGAGAATTGTTACAATTGTAAGACTAGTAAAGATGAGCAACAGACCTTTTTCGGCAGTTTTGGAAACAGTACTATTAAGGGTTAGGCTTAGGCTTAGGCTTAGGCTTAGGCTTAGGCTTAGGCTTAGGCTTAGGCTTAGGCTTGGGGGTAGTGTCGCGAAAGCAGTCGATTTTGCGTAACTGTAAAACATTTTTAGAAAAAGATAAGACATTGTTCTTTATACATTTTAAAAATATATGTTGAGGCAAGTATTTTCGCCAAGTTTCATCAAAATTGATGCAGTATACTGTTTGCAGTGAGGTCGCAAAGTCGGAAAAATGTCGTTTTAAAAACCTATTCACATTCGATTTTTTCGTCACAATTATCAACTTATTTGTTTAGTTTGTTTACATAGACTAAAAGGACATACGTTGTAGTTTATGCACACAAAATATAGTGCAAATTGCTTGAGTGGTTGCGGAGTAATACCTGTTTGAACTGTGAAACTGTGCGGAAACTGTGAAGTACTCATAGCAATAATGATAAATTTAGTGATGTTAAAGTTGCCTTACGAGTTTCAGTTTAAGTTTCAGTTTCAGTTTCAGCTCTAGATTAGTTTCAGTTTCAGCTGTAGTTTCAGCTCCATCGAAATTTTAGTTTCAGTTTAAGTTTCAGTTTCAGTTTCAGCTCTAGATTAGTTTCAGTTTCAGCTGTAGTTTCAGCTCCGGCGAAATTTTAGTTTCAGTTTAAGTTTCAGTTTCAGTTTCAGCTCCAGAAGCATTTAGTTTCAGTTTCAGTTTCAGTTTTGCTATATTTTGTTTTCGTCACACTTTTCTACGTAGCGTATACGGTCGTCGACGTTGCCTTGTGAAGCCCCAAGCTTACATTAATGAACTATGTACATAAGATAAGATACATGATAAGATAGCGCGAACTCTCGGACCTTACACAGTTACACTCTAACTGTAGAATGAATTAAGGAATGCACGACTTTTTATCTCACGTTCATACAGTTCAGTGTGACAGCGGCGATCAACTTATATGAAGATCCCAGACTAATTTGTGTTTCAGCTGAAGTTTCAACTGTAAAATATTGATGTTAAGCGTCAAACGCTGAAAGGAAAGCTAAAAAACGGAAACTTGTATTCGTTTTGTTGTAGATGGCGTTCACCCCACCGAATAAATAAAACTTAAGTCTCAGCTCAGGCGTTTACAAAAAGCTTCAACTGCACCAATCTTCACATTGTTGCAGCGCACTTGGGTCAACTGCACTAATCTTAACATTGTTGCTGCGCACTTGGGTCAAATTATAAGCTTGAGATAAGTCAAGTGTACACTGTACTGTGTAGTCCACCCGCCGTTGATTTTAGTTCCCGCTGCACTTGCGTTTAAATCGAAGGCAATGCTCGCTAGTTGCTGTGAAGACCATACGGGGGTTTCTTTGCGACGTCCATTGTGTATGTACAACTTCATTTGATTGGTTCGAGGCTGAAGCTCCATCCCGCGGCCCGGTCGACCCGGTCGGCCCGGCCGGCCCGGTCGGCGCGGTCGGCCCGCTGCCACGTGGCCCCGGGCCGGTGGTGGGCCGCGGGCTGCAGTGCAGCCTGGCCGGGCACGGGCCGGGCCGTCTGACTGAGCGTCGGCCCGGGGCCGGGCCGTCTGACTGAGCGTCGGCCCGGGGCCGGCCCGGCCCGGGCGGCCGGTCAGACCGCAGCTCGTTACCAGCCCCGGCCGATCTCTAATATAGACATAGAGTAAGACACTATTATATACTCTTGCTTAGTGTATAACAGAAAATCAATAATTTGTGCGCAGGGGATGCTGAAACTGAAACTGCCTGAGGCTGAAACTGAAACTACAGTTTCAGTTTCAGCTTGTGTATACACGTACCCACACACACATTGAAAGCAGCATTGGCGGTAACTCAGTTGACCTAGTTGACCTGAAACATAGTTTCAGTTTCAGTTTCGGCTTCTGTGTAATTTCAGTTTCAGTTTAAGTTTCAGTTTCAGCTCCAGCGGCATTTCAGTTTCAGCTGCTGTTTCAGCTCTGGACAGATTTTAGTTTCAGTTTAAGTTTCAGTTTCAGTTTCAGCTTTAGAATAGTTTCAGTTTCAGCTGAGGTTTCAGCTGCAGGATGGATTTAGTTTCAGTTTCAGTTCAAGTTTCAGGCGCTGAAACTGAAACATGTACAAGCTGAAACTAGTTTCAGTTTCAGTTTCAGTTTCCGCTCACATCACTAGATAAATTGTGAAAAATCTAGACGCGTATTTTAAAATCAAAAGAAAAACGAACCTTTGTTTTTCTTTTTTCTTAATTGTTTCAAAAAATTGTGCTTGAACACGTTATGTGGACTTCACAAGCTGGCCAATCTGATATCTGGCTGAATTAGTTGAATTATCATGTCCTTATTGTGTAATGTCCGGCTTACAATCGGTGATTGGTTCAAGATATTGGTAGATATTGGTAGTCTACTGTCTGGTAGTACTTATTAAACACAGTATAGCATTGGA
>JASANF010005368.1:0-44058 GCA_030248245.1 Trissonchulus sp. WLG1_4
CTGTTCATTGAGTATTTGCAGGGAATCAATAATCTCCTGCGGTTTCTGCGCACGAAACAGGGCCAGGAGCACCGTCTCATTCACGTCATCTCCGTCCAGCTGCCCGCTGACTACGTCCAGCTTCACCAGCAGTTCCAGAATAGACCCATTACACTGACGCGTCCATTCAGGAATCAGCTTTCTCACAACCGCATTTCGTACCATTTCTGGAATGACGAAAAAAGGTATACATAGTCATTTTTTACATATATATCAGGACGCAACAAAACATGGGGGAAGGCTTTTCTGAATTCTGAGGATTCACTTTGAGCAAAAAATGGACTTTAAGAAGCCCGAAGAAGAAAATTTGGGGGAATTTTTTATTTTTAGGCCAAATTTAGTCAATTTAGTCAAAGACGTATCAGAAAATTTTTCCGGCTGGACCATAAAAACAAAGGGGGGACCCATTATTAGCACCAAGTCTTCATACCCGGCCTCTCGATACCCATTGTTACACATGACTACCATGATCGACATCAGCATTAATCAATTATTTAATCAAATAATTAATTAAAATCAACCCACCCGATCGATCGTTCAGTCCCTGTCCAATCAGATGACAGCGCTGGTTGATGGTGAGACTTTTGATGCCAATGCAGTTGGTGATTCGCAGGTAGACACTGCGGCGCACGAAATCGTTCACGTCCAGGGATCGGTCTAGGATAGTCTTCACCGTCATCTTGGTGACAGCGATGTGATTCAGCACTGCGTTGCGGACCTCCGGACTGGGATCGAATTGTAGCAAGAATAGATACACTAAAATTATGAATGAAAATGAATTAATGAATGAAAAAAATTCTTTTGCATTTTTCATTTATTGTTTACTTTTACTGCGGTCAAAAAGTTGTTCTTTTTTCTGCTCGTTTTTTAACAGATTGTTTACTAATATTTTTTTCTATATCTGTAACAGCAACAGGTACTTAAAAAACATTCGGAAGCATTTTTACATTTCCTGTGAAAAACAGTTGCTCTTTTTTAGCAGACTATTAATCTGAATTTTCTATAATATAATATCTGTGGCAGTAAGGGTCATACTATGTATGTCACTAATTTTTTACTTCGTCATATTCTATCAAATCCGTTTAGTCCAGCAGTATATAGTTTAGGAAAGAGTTCGGACTAAAATTAGGCCGCTGGGCGCTGACTTGATTAAACTCGCTTAGTCCGCTAAGTCCAATATTTCATTTTTAAGCTTCGGACTAAAATAAGTCCAGTCCGTTTAATCCGGCAAGGAAACGGGCCCATAGCCCCTCTGACCAGTGAGCAAGACAGCCAATCCAACCCTGACACAATTGTCCTCTTGGTCTTGCAATGGCCTAAGGACAAAACGATAAGAACAAGGTACAAACCGGCCTCAATCATACCCGATTAGTCAGCCAGCCAAACCAACCCTGCACAATTTTATCCTCCCTATCCTTCGGATCCTGCAGTCGTGCCATGGCATTGACGGCGTGCAGCCGGACTCTGGGGACTCGATCCCGGGAGCGATCCAGCAGCGCTTGGCTCAGGGCTCGGAACAGCTGCTCGGACAGCTCCATTTCGGGCGTACTGGCCAGGAATCGACCCAGCAGCTGGCAACTGCGCATGCGGACGCCACGGTCGGCACTGGTCATGCACTGAAACGGGATTACGTGGATTAATGAGATTAGCTGGGTTATCAGTTGAGCATGCATTTCGGAGGATTTGCGTTTATGGGGAAGGGGAGCCTTCCCTGGAGGGTGCCCTGGGCCTCAGGAGATAATCCCCAAAGTAATATACGAAGGTGGGTACCACACTTGACACCACCCCAGAAAACTACATAGTATTGTGCGAAACAATTACACAGTTCGTATTGTGCTACGCCGTAAACAATATAAACACTTCTAAAATTAAGAAATGTATGTAATATAAATCTAATGTAATAAAAGTTATACACAAAAACTTATGCAAAATAAAAAAATCATACTTTAAACAAAAACTGAATCATGGGCAACAAACGGGGAAAATGGTCTTTTTCGACAAAGGAAATCTCCGATTTCTTCCTCGGAACGCGGTTCAATAGGAGAAAGAAGGCAAGAAAACGACCCACAAAACAACCGGATCCACACACGGAACGCCAAAAACGACAAAAAACAGCCAAACAAACCCCGCAAACCGCAAACGGCAAACCAAACAGCAACCACCAAACCCACCCACGAAGCCAGAAGAGGCGGGAGAACACCAAACGGGCCAAGGCCGCAAGCGGCAGGAACGACGAGAACGAAAATAAAAAATGACTATGTATACCTTTTTTCGTCATTCCAGAAATGGTACGAAATGCGGTTGTGAGAAAGCTGATTCCTGAATGGACGCGTCAGTGTAATGGGTCTATTCTGGAACTGCTGGTGAAGCTGGACGTAGTCAGCGGGCAGCTGGACGGAGATGACGTGAATGAGACGGTGCTCCTGGCCCTGTTTCGTGCGCAGAAACCGCAGGAGATTATTGATTCCCTGCAAATACTCAATGAACAGTGAGTCATTCAAGAATTATGAATCTAAACCCACTCGTGAACTATCCATAGACTAAATGATTCAGCGTACGTTCCCGTTTCAGTCGTCCTTGTCCCTATCGTGTTGTCCTTAGGCAATTCTGAGTAATCTACTTGCCAAATAAGCCAATTTTTTGCAAAAAAATAGTCAAGAGGACCTTCTAACCATATACAAAAAATTTGCCAAAGCGCTTCAATCCTATTTTTACAGCAGATGACATAAATTTGTCGTTATCTCTGTCCCTTTGCTTTTAAGGACAAGTATGAACCGGGCTTTAACATCATCGTGCATAGTTAAGTCCGTCTAGTCTGATTAAAAAATTAATCTGATTAAAAGTTAAGTCCGTCCAATCCAGAGGAATGACATTTTTAAGCATGATTTTCAAACCGTCTAGTCGGACTTAAAATCTAACGCCGACTGACTTTTTTTATCAGACTGGTGGTGGCCGACGTGACGCCCGAGTCGGTATTCTACTGGCGCTGTCTGGTGCACTACTTGCGATTTGAGGCGGACAAAAGTTTGGACATTGACGGCTTTGTGGATCAAATCCTGCCGCCGCTATTGCAGCTGGTGGAATATGTCTATCGGTTAGCATTCCTCTTCTGTGTGTTATTTATTTTTTGATCTGTTTTAGTATTATTGGGGAAATTATTGAACTGAATGAAATTTATATAAAGTATACTAATTAATTAGTAATTATTTATTTATTCATGCCCTTGTTTTCTTTACTCTTGATATTAATATATATTTTGTGACAAAACTGTGCAGGAAACTAGCATGTTGTGGACTCTTCTTGGGCTTGTCTCAGCTTGACCTTGTACTCCTTATGTACTCTTGCTAATGAATATATTAGTCGCCAAGAGCGTGTAACTCTTGCTCAGGTCTCAGGAGCTGAACGTTATCGAAGTACTAGAATATTAGCAGTCAATCAAAGTTTGAGATTGCTGCTTTGAGATTGATTTTATTGTAAAAAAGTTTTGTTCATTTTCTAAAGTTTTGTTCATTTTCTAAAAAAGAGTAAAAAAAGTTCATTATTTAAAAAATAAGTTTTGATTATTCTTCGTTTGCAGCTATATTGTTGCCCACCCGCCCTGCGCCGACCCAGAGGAGAGTGTCGTGCGTGAATTCATCTCCAAACAATTGCTGGAACTCATTCCGCTGGCCGACATTAGCGACGATGCTGGGAGGTCAGTTTTTTGTTTTGTTTTAACATAAGTCTGACAAAAATAGGTGCACCATTTGAGAAAACGAAACATATTGTGATTTCATTACGAAAAGAATATATTTTGACTATCAAGAGTACAGCAAGTAGTCGCAGAAGTCATGCCACTAAAATAAAATATGGAAGTGGCGCATCTATTTTTTGTCAGAGTGTCAGACTTTAGTTTTTCTTTTCTTGGGAAGTTTGAAACGGATATATTTTAGTGTATTTTGATGCATATTAATAGTTTGTGTCGATGTTTAAGAGTGCTGGTGTTATATTTTTTCATTTGGTCAACCCTGAATCAATCACACAGATGTCCTGAGCAATTAGTTTAGCCAAGAGTGTTTAGCGTATATACCCTATTCACTGTTTTACTTGTCTTTTAGTATATTACAGTTTAATGTGCTCTTGATAATATTTGTTGCTGGCATTCCGGCTTTTAAAGTGGGGGAGCAGTTACTATTTTGATTCCACTTTGCAATTTTTATCTTGTTATCTTGTTACAGCCGCAGCCATATCAGGGGCAATGATTTGAGTCTGTTTGTAGTAAAAGCCAGTGACGTACCCAAGAAAAAATGGAGATTTTTTTCAATTTTTAGGCCGAATTTGGTCCACTAGAGACGTATAAGAAATTTTATCCGACAGGAAAATAAGGCACAAGGTGTGAACATCACATCAGACAATGTATTACACAACTAAATGCAGCATAATGTACTCGTGTATACATGCATAGGCGTTGATGAAAGATAAGAACAAGAAATAGTAAGCCACAGAGTCGCAAGAGTCGCAGGGGTCTGAGGGCGGCAGCCCCCAGGAAAAAATTGGAGAATTTTTCCATTTTTAGGCCAAATTTGGTCAATTTGAGACGTATATATAGGAAATTTTTTTCGGCCGGGCAATAAAAATCAATTTTTTTTGGGGACCTAAGTCAGTGTATAATGACATTTTGGCTTGTTTTAGGAATCGCCTTCACGAAGTCTTGGAGAGTCTGATCAAATCGCCGGAAATTAATCTGGCCCTGATCCCGCAGCTAATTCGATTATTTCTGGTGCTGGAAAATAATTTGGAAGCTGGCGTGCATCGGTTAGCCGAAACGGTGTCTGACTTACGAACGGCCAGTGTGGTGAGGATTCGGATTATTGATAAAATGAAATGGTGGGGGGGGGGCGTCTCCACTATTTGCGCGGGGGGGATTGTAGTCCCCGCCAACATAGGGTGGATTTCACAAAAGTGGTTTTATGAAACCATGGTTTTACATACGTTTTTATAATAATATGTTTAGCACATAATTTCATTACGAAATATTGCCTGATTTGTTACGAATTTTGTAGTTTTTTTAAACCGAATTTTGTAGATTTTTTTAAACCTTGGTTTCAGCTCAGTTGAAATTTTGAGCAGAACAGAGACTCGCTGTGCTGCAGGTTTGAAATTTCAACTGAGCTACCAAGGAAATCTAACGCCTAAAACCTTTGTGAAATCCACCCATAGAGTTTGGTTGGTCTCGTTTCAAAAAATCTGCGGTTGGTTTTAGTTTTTAATGCTTAATTCATTTATTTTTAATATTTGAAGTAAAGTTTTGGAGTCACAAGGGGTAACAGAAACCTCAGCCTTTGAGGTTGCGTTCAGGTTTGGGGTGCGGTGCTCATCTCCGTTTCTTGGCTCTTGGCGTTATTGAATGTTGAAGTTAACTTAATGTCGGACCTTAATGCCCTTACCCAATAAAATTGGCTGGACTTAAGGCCAGTTTACACGACCAAACTTGCACCAAACTCACGCCAAACCAAACCTGCTCCAAACTCGAGTTTGGTGTAAGTTTGGTGTGAGTTTGGTCGTGTGAATACACACCAAACATGCTTCAAACTCACTTCAAACTCAGACCAAACTGTCCACCGTAGTTTGGTGGACCACCAAACTTGGTTTAGTGGTTAGACCAAACAGCCAATCAAATTTAAGTATTTGACAGCACAGCTACATTTTCCCAGCATTGTTTATATGCACAAGCGTAGTCGGCCTACGATATTGATTTTTACTGCCGAGTTTTTTGTAACAATGGTTGCTGTGAGGCATTAATAGTGCGATTGCACTGATTGATTTCTACAAAAAACTAGAATTTTTGTGGCGAGTCAATGATTCAAATTACTACAAAAAACCTTTTGTCTTGGTTTACAGGTATATGTTTCCGATTAATCAGTGAATTTTATGGACAAAGAAGTCTGATAATAAGTTATAAAGAAACATGCATTCGGTATCTGCTTAGAGTTTTACTGAAACTGTTCAGCGTTGGTTCATGAGTTCTTATCGTAATCATGAAGCCAAAGTAATAATGTCTACTCAAAATGGTGGAAAATCTAAATAACAAAGAAAAGTAACAAAACGTAATCGGTGAATTTCGCAACGGTGGTTTTACTTAACCCGTACCGGGTTCTAAGGCC
The DNA here is from genome assembly GCA_030248245.1 of Trissonchulus sp. WLG1_4. NCBI lineage: Eukaryota > Metazoa > Nematoda > Enoplea > Enoplida > Ironidae > Trissonchulus > Trissonchulus sp. WLG1_4. Next base: position 6,183 of record JASANF010005368.1, read on the forward strand.
GACATGCTGAGACCGTTACCTTCTGAAAAAAGGCCAGTTATAGGGAGAATCTTCTACACGAATGAAGGCATAGGCCTCAACTGTGGGGGGGGGGGGTTTACGATTCTAGGTATATTAAGGTAATTTTATCAAATTTATGCTCTTTACCTTAATTTGGGCCAGAATTCTCTTCTAACTTGGTACGAGGACAATCAAAATGTAGGTACAGGAGCTTAGAAAATACCTAGACCCCCCGTGTTATGTATGGTGTACTGTGGTTATATAAACCAAAATAAACTATCATTCTCAAAATTTTAACCGTTATTCCTATTTCAAATGAAACAATTATGTTTTCCTTTTAAAAAACTTGAATTTTAACTTAAACTTTAAATGCGCGCTCGTTGCTGTGGTAGCTGCCGATTGGCTGTTTGGTGCAAGTTTGCTCTGAGTTTGGGGCAGTTTGGTTTGGTGATTGTTTGGTCGTGTGAATGCAAAGTTTGGCGCAAATTTGGACCAAACCTTCAGTTTGAAGCAAGTTTGGTTTGGCGTAAGTTTGGAGCGAGCTTGATCGTGTAAGCTGGCCTTTAGTTTAGTCAAAAGTTGGGAAGGCGAATTAGATTATTCGAGCTGAAATTTACTATTAGTCTGTAGTAGATTTCAAGTCAGACTGGAATGCGTACAGTGTATCCAATTTCTAGTCCCAAGTTTTATATCCGGCGCTTTTATGATAATCCAGCGCCATTATTGTTGTTGTTGTTGTTTTTGCTTCCGGCCCCCTGACGTTCGTCAATCGGCCCGGGCCCCCACACCACCGGGTCGGGGGGGTAGGCGCCCGCATTCCCTCAGATAGGCAATGACCTCCCTTGGGTTATCCCAGAGTACCGATAAGGTGGCCCCCAGCCCCAGGTGTTTCAAGCGGGCGTGGTCACCTTTAGCACATGATAGTAGGGCGTGGGAAAGATCGTCTTCGGTACCTGGGCAGTGGGCACATTCCGGGTCTGCCCTAACCCCAATTCTCTCCAGGTACCAGTTTAGTAGTGGACAAAAGCCACCGCACCGAAGTTGTGACAAAACCGTTCTTTCTTCTCGAGTCATTTGGTTTTCAGCTTTTGTGGGTGTGCACGGGATTCTGTCTAGTGGAATTTTTTAATACCGGACACTGCTTGCCCAACTTTCAGTAAAGTAGGCGGTGATTCGTTTCTTGATGGCGTTTGGATCGACAGGAACTCGGTTCTGGCTTAGGTTTCTGGCTATTGAAGCCAGATGGTCCGCCTTCTCATTGCCGCTGATCCCGACGTGGCCAGGTAACCACTGTATAATAAGCTGCCGGGAGGGGTGTCTGAGAATTTCCGTGATGTATTGCCAGACTTGTATTTCGAGGTCTCGCTGCGCTTTCCGAGGGCCTGATTGAAGTTTTCGGGTGACAGCTTGAGAGTCGGTGCAGATAGTCAGGATCCTATCTTCAGCCGTGGCTACCTCAGTTAGCCACCTTAGAGCCGCGTTTAAGGCCGTTAGTTCAGCCCTATAGCTGGATGTAATCAGACCCGCCGGTTCCAGTATGTTTCTGACCTGGTTCGTGCGGTTTTGACGGATGTGGACTCCACTTCCACCCGTGAAGAGACCTCCGACGGCGGAGCCATCGGTATATACTTCTATGTCTGGGTTGGGTAGAGCTGCCATAGTTTCCTCGGCGGCTTTTCTCTGTTCTTCTGCTGGTGCTGATTTTGTGGTGGGCCTGACTGTGCACGTGTTCACTGTGAGACCGGATTGTATGTGCCATGGTGGTATAGGGCACATTGCCGACAGACGTTCTTTTGGGAGCTGGTCAGTTTCAGCTTCTGCGCTCAGGGCTCGACCGACTTCTCGCCACGACTCCTGGGACTGGAGTCTTTTTCTTGTCGGGTTTGCAAGACTGGCCGTGGTTGGGTTATTTGCTGGCAGGCACTGGTACCTCTCGTATGCACTGGCTGTTAGTATTTTCGCTCGGGTCTTGAGGGGGGTTAGACCGGCTTCTTTGGCCACTAGTTCAGCAGGGGTGCCTTTTGCGCAGCCGGTGATGGCTCTGGCAGCTTCATTTTGGATGACTTGAAGCCGTTTTATGTTTGAGGGTGCTGTTGTCGCCATCCAAGCCGCGCCGCAGTATTCAATTGCACTTGCAATATATGCTAGGTAGACCAGACGTAGATCTTCTTTGGGGCAGCCCCATTTTGTGCCCGCCAGTGATTTCAAGACGTTATTTCTCTTTCGATACTTACAAATTAGCTGGTCTATATGAGCCCGAAAAGATAGGCTAGGGTCGAATCGAACACCGAGGAACGTCGGGTGCTTCGTGACCGAGACAGGTTCGCCTTGGATGTGGAGTACTGGCTTGTAGCTATGTTCTTTGTTCCATGTACTAAAGACAGAACATTCGCACTTCGTGACGTTGATCAGCATCTTGTTTCTCTCCGACCAGCGTGATATTGCATTGAGGGCATTTTGTAGATTTTCTTCGGCGACCTTTAGATCCTGGTGCTTGCTCCAGATTGCTACATCGTCAGCAAACAGGGAAATTTCCACTTCTTGGGGTATGACGTCGGCCAACGAATTTATGAAAATCTGAAAAAGCGTCGGAGACAGCACACAGCCCTGTGGGACTCCACAGCTGAACTTTCTGAAAATGCTGCACTCTCCCTCGAATTCAACTTTGCAATATCTGTCTTGCAAGAAAGCGCTGACCCATTTTGTGAGACAGAGAGGGATCTTGGCTCGCATCATTGCTTTGATCAGACCTGGGTGCCACACTCTATCAAAGGCTCTTGAAAAGTCTATGAGCGCTAGAACAGTTCGTTGAGCTGGCTTCTTTTGGTTGAACCCATCGCTGATCGATTGGGTGATTCTTAGGACCTGGTCTTGTGTCGATCTCAGCTTACGAAAGCCAGCTTGATAGTCGGTGATTTCATCTCGCCGCTCTAGTAGGTACTGGATTCTGCCGAGTACTAGCCTCTCGAGCACTTTAGCCAAACATGATGTCAAAGCAATAGGTCTATAGCTGGCTGTGTCCGTTGGCGCTTTCCCCGATTTTATTATTGGGATAATTTTAGCTTTCTTCCAACTTGCTGTGCACTGCCCATCCTTTATGCACTGGTTGTATATTGTTAGCAGCGTTTCTTTGGCTTTTGCTGTAAGATGGCGTAGACTTGCATTCCTGACTCCGTCCAGGCCAGGCGTTGCTTTCACTTTGAGTGCATTTAGGGCCAGGTCCAGCTCTCCAGCGCTGAACGGTGCGCATGGGCCCGGGTGTGCTGGGTCATGCTGGCAGGGTGCTTTCATCTCGTCTTTCAGTTGGTATGCTAGCTTGTGGTCGGCCCTCGTTATCTTGATTTTGGCTACACTGGCATATTCTTTAATGAAGGCGTTTGCTTTTTGTTTTGGGGACGCGAGCAGTTTGTTGTTTTTGATCAGGCAGGCGCCCGATGGCTTCGGTATGCGTTTTCCGTTTAGCCCTTTGACAGTATTCCACACTTTGGACGCTTCGGTGCGTGCATTCAGACCAGAAACAAAGTTTTGCCAGTAGTTTCGTTTAGCTGTTACTATGACTTTCCTGGCTTCCTTGCAGGCGCTTCTCCACTCTGCAAGTATGGTTCTGTCATGTTTTGCTCTTTTGGCCAGGTCTTCTCGTTTCTGCACTGCTTCTGCCGCCTCCTTGCTCCACCAGGGGGCTGGCGGTCTGGAGTCCCCGACTGGGGTAGCTTTGATTTGAGCATGGTTTACTGCATCTGTGAACCGTTTGATGGATTGGTTTAGGTTCTGGTGTTCTGGTGCTTCAGTTTCAGTGAGATATTTGTCCAGCTCTGAGCAAAAGATGTTCCAGTCTGTTTTGGCTGGGTGCAGGCGCTTAGATCTTTTGGTCTTTGGCGGACCAGCGCCTTCGATTTGCAGCCAGATTGGGTGGTGGTCTGAGTCTCTCTGTGTTTCCTCTACTGACCACTGGATTTTGGGTATTAGTGAGGAGTGGGCTATTGAAACATCCGGGGCTGAACCATTTCCTGTGACCGGGTTTGTCCGAGTGCGGCTTCCGTCGTTTAGGGGGATCATTGCAGTTGTATCAAGCCAGTTTTCCAGGAGTTCCCCAACCGTGTCGGCGGTAATGGCAGCATTGTCCCAGAGGGGGCTGTGGCCATTGATATCTCCTAGAATGATGCTTCCTCTGTTCTTTGGGAGGTAGCTAGGGTCAAATTGTTGAGTCCTTCGGTCGTTTGGTCCAGACACTATTGGTGGAACGTAGATGTTTGTGATCGCCAAATCTCGGCTGCCAAGCACATGCACAGTTAGGATTTCCGATGTATTGTCGTTTCTGGGAGTGGTGCTAGCTTGGCAGTAGTGCTGTATGCCTTCTCTGACTAGGGTGGCTACACCACCGCCAATTCTTCCTCCAGTTGCGTTTTGGTTTCGCCGTTCTGTCCGGTCTCGCCTGTATACAGTAAACCCTTTTATTTTGAGATCCTTTGTTGGTTGCAGGTGGGTTTCCTGGAGTATTGCCACGTCCACTTTGCGGGTTTTGAGGAGCCTTTCAAGCTCTGTTTTCTTGCTGACACTTAGACCGTTTGTGTTCCATTGCAATATTCTAAGTGGTGCGCCAGTGGGAGTGGTCCTGGGTTGTTGTCGCTGGGCAGGTGTCGGGGCACACTTTGCACACTGCCACTTATTCTTGTGGTTTTCCAGCAGTTGTTTTACGGTGACATTTAGACATTCCCGATGGTGCCACGTGCTGCACGTAGCACATGCAATAGAGTATCCTTTCCACTTTACTGGTCGGTGACATTTTCCACACGGGTAGTTTGTTGGGCCTGGGTTTTCTTCGATATCGCCCGCCAGAATTAGAAGCCGGCGCCAGAAGGCGGGGTGGCCCGGGCCGGCTTCAAAAAACCCGAGATGCGGGCAGGGTGTGCCAGCCCAGTGGGGGCGGGTAACCGCGGTACTCGGGTGTGAAACAAGGGAGGTATGCCTTCTTTGAGAAGGGAAGAGGGGTTTTGCTGCCGTTTCGCAACTGGGGGGGAGAGGGTTCCCTGGTTCCCCCAGCGGTCCACTTCTCCACCACTTTGAGGCGGCAACATCCGGAGGAGAGCGCCATTATTCCCGAACAGCGCCGGATATGGCATAATAGTCCTGCGTGAATGTAGCAGCTTTTGGTGCTTATTCATTCCCACTGGACCATTATACCATGTCCGGTACTGTTCGGAAAAAAGGGTATCGGATACTAAGTGCCTTATAGGACTTGGGCCTACCTATTCACATTCATTTAGTACGACAAACTTTTGTTTAAAATTGCCCGAAGCTGAGACTATGAATTTAGTCTGTGTAAAGTAATTGTAAAAAAAAAAATTGATTTTTTTTGCGAAAACTTTTCAGGGTTCTTCACGGCCCCCCAGTCGTATGGAAGAACAAGGTGCTAGTTTTCACGATCCAAATCAGGTAAGTTCTATTATTCTGCAGCTAAGTTGTTTTTTATTTTTATTTTTATTTGTTTTTTCAACTTTTCAATATTTTATTAGTTAGTGGCAGTTTTTTCGACAACAAGCCAACGAAATCAGTGGCTCTTTGCATCATGGTTGCCTTAATAGAATTTTGACATGGTTGATTTGTCATAGACTAAAGATGATTTTTGTTGTAATGATTTTGTGAGTTTTAGGTGGATGGCGAAGCCCTCATGAAATGTCTGAGTATTGTTTGCGAAATCTTGAAGAATCGCCGTGTCAAACAACTCTACGGCCCGCTGCGATATCTAGTGGAGGAAGTCGTAAGATTTAATTCATACTTACAGTCGTGTGTCCGTTCAGTCAGAAAAATTACAAACATCAATCCATTGACTAGGTCCAATACGTCCAGTGTCTAACCTAGTCGACTGCGAGACCTGACATAAATTTTAAGTCTAGACTCTATTCAATGGAATTGAATGTTTTTGCAGGGTGTAGAGTTCGTATCATATCAATTAGGTTTGGTTTATAAAAAGTTTATAACCAGGGGGAAGCAGCAACAGAGCCATATTTGCGTAAGGGAAATTTGAAAGATCCACCTCTGGACTAGCTGTCTATCCACCTTAGGCTACTAGGCCAAATGTTGATGATGCATACATGGGCGTGGGGGGGGGAGGTTTGCAACCTCACCTCCCCAGACAGGTGCTTCACCCCCCCCAGAATGATATTCGACTAACTGCTTCAGTTTTTATCATCGCATTGATTGATGTAGGTTAGAATAGACTTAAAACTTATACTTAACCAAAGTCAAAGTTTGTACTTATACTTTATATTTTCAGGCCTTGCCATGCGTTCAAAACCAAGATCCGAGCGTCCGTAACTGGGCCTTCAAAGCCATTGGTCTTTCGTGCCTGCTTGATCGCTCCCTTGTTCCAAAACACATGGTTGTGCTAATTCAGGTGAACGTTTTTTTTTATTTTTTATGTATTTTTCGTTAAGATGCTTTTAGTTTTTTTCAAGTATTTAGATTTTTTAGTTTTTGTTCATAATTAGTGACTTCAGTTGCGTTTTAAGGTGTTTAGAAGTGTTCAGCATTTTTTTACTCTTTTGCTTTTTGGCTGTGAGCCATGCTTGGTTTCATAATATATAAATACATTGGGTTTATGTCTAGCAGCAATCTCGATTGATAGCCGTATGTCTGTCCGTTCAGCCGGCAAAATTGCGAAATAATCACGCCACTCTTACCAACAGATGTACGTATGGGGTGTGGGTGAAGTCGATTCCCCTAGATTTAAGTTTCCGGGCCAACCCCCTCAGATCTGACCCATTGGGACAATCCGTCCTTATTGTTGCTAAAAGGGGGCCAAAAACTAGAAATTTGCCTCTGATTGCTGTAAAAAGCTTCAAGAATGAACAAAAAGCAAAAAAATCCGAACAATATCAAAATTTTGCAAAAATTTTGCCAATTTTAGGCCTGAACAGGAAATTGAGATTATGCGTTTTTGCGTTTGTGAATTAAGTGAAGGCAAACGTCAGGACAAGCCTTCCCCCTAAAGCCCCGTTTATACTTGGCCTGAAGGACACAAGGACAGGGACAAGGACAAATTTTGATCAGCTGCTCTGAAGAATGGACACAAGCGTTTCGGCGAATTTTTTGCATACGATCTGCAAATGACCCAAACTTAATTCCTGCGAAAAGTTAGTTTATTTGGCCAGGCAGTTTTCTTGGAATCTCTTAAGGACAAAACGATAGGGACAAGGACAAGGACGAGTATGAACCGGGCGTAAAAGTTCAAAAAAGCAGGAACAAGACCCCCCAGACAGACAGACTGCGTGTACGTCATGTGCGTACGCTGTTGTTTTAGACACTGACCATAGACGTAACTGCCGTCCGAATTACGGCCATCAAGGCCATAATAGACCTTCTGCTGGTGTACGGAATGAAAATCGTGGAAAGCGTCCTGCCGACCGAACCAGACGAAGACGAAGTCGAGAGTCAGAAACAAAACAGCAGCACCAATAAATTGCTCATGTTGCTGATTGAGATTCTGGAATCGGATGAGGTTAGGGCGGATATGCTTTTATTCCAAACTAGATTTGGCGAATTGTGATTAGTTCGTTCATGTATGAGGGGGGACCCCCACACAATTCGAAGGGCCGATTGGGAGGGTCCCGAAAATTTAGTAAAAATGGCACTTTTTTGCGTAAATTTTATTAATTTTAAAAGGTTGTTGATTTTGCTGTAGTTTGCAGATTTTGTACCCACAAGTGTGCCAACAACATACATGTAGTCGGTTTCATTATAACTGCTTTTTGCAGTCAGCAATTAGCCTTCAAAACTAGGTGACTCGCAATTTTCTGGTAAAAAATTGTGTTTTTTACTTTAATGGACATTCTGCATCTCAGCGTGTACGAAAACACGCACTAATTACCAGTAGTTGGTTTGCCACCTCGTATATTATACTTCTCTTGGTACACTCTTGCAGATTTTTACAGTCACAGTTAACATGTCTAACCACCTCCTATTTTTTTGGGCAAATTTCATGTTTTTACTCAGATTTTTTGTAATAGGCGAGAGCGACGTAATTTTCTTTTGGTATTGGTTGATGTATGTGTGCAGAACTCGGTGGCAACGTGCGTTTGCAGTTTTTTCAACGCTTATTGAGACCCATTCGATTCGATCAAAAACTGACTAGAGCTGAAACATCTACTTTTAAACGTTTAAAATAGCACTGTGCCAATGGATTTAAATCTCTAGTCCATTTTTTAAAGCTCGTCCTCTTCTTTCTTTCAGTAATAATATAGATATGCTTCGGCCATTTCAAGGTGGACTGTTGACATTTAACTTTTGGGATACACTGATTTATAAATTATGTCTTTGAAAATCTGCCAAAACTACTACTGAAACAATCATAACATTACCCCAAAATCGCTCATGCCAATTTAGATTGCACAATAAAGACAAAATACAATTTTCATCCGTGTCATATAACTATAATACCAAGTAAATTCAGGCGTACATGCAGCACACTGTATATCAGCAATCAGCATATAGAATACAATGTCGCTAGTCACAAAAGTTGGTCCAAATTCAACATTTTCAATCACACTTTGTTTATTTGTCAAAATTAAATCTAATATACACGAGGGACAATACCTAGTAGGTTCAGAAACATAATTGACTAAAGCTAAACCATAAATAAATATCATAGATTTTTTTTCTGCCTGACTATTCGACGTAAACCTTTCCAAGTCAAAACTGCTCAAGCTAAAATCCCCAACAATAATAACTGGTGAACTCGTAGTTACTAGTAGTATATATAGCGTACTGATCTCACGCCGGATTGGGTAGCGTTTAGGAGGCTATCTTTAACGTGTGGCTCCTGCCTAGAATTGGGTAGGGTTTAGGAGCCTATCTTTAACGTGTGGGTCCTGCCTATAATTGGGTAGGGTACAGGAGCCGGGATAGCTGGCTTGCTGGCAGGACAGCTGACGCTATTTTTCGTCAAACTATGGCTACTATTTTTTCAAATTATTTTAAGATGTTAATTACAAATTTTACTTAGTTTTTTTAAGCCCGACAAATGTGAATTTTTGAATTGGATAAAATATGTAGTGCAATTGAATTGAATGCTTGTGTGTGTGCGTGGTGTGACAGCTGCCAACTAGTGGCTAGAAACTAGTTAGATGTCTTACGGTAGAAGTTCACATTTTTTCGTGTATGAACTGTAACTGAGCGAATACTAGGTCGAGCAACACGTCAACATATAATTTTATAGCTTACTATTAGGAATACAAGATGATATAATAAGCAAAACTTAGTTGCCATGCTGAGGGCAGGTGTGGCACGTTTAGTGTACCTAACAGTGGTTTTTGGCTAAAATGATACCGCACATTTTACGGGCATGGACGATTAGTTGGCCGTTATAGGTCCGATCAAGCCGATCAGTACGTCATAATGTAGCCTATCATCCGTACTAAAAGTTGATACGAAAAAAGTTAAGCTGTGGTCCTAGTCTATGATTCGTATTGTCTGTTTTTGTATAACACACTTTTTTCTCTGACTTTTGATAAAAGTATTACTTGCTAATGTCTACTAAGAGTCAGACAAAGCACGGAGTCTCACTTTGACATGAAACACTGTTAGTATACAAGTAATTTTTCGAGATTACTTATGTTTGGGTACACTATAGAAACCACTTTGGTATATGAAACATTACCTGAACACGTTTCGAACAAATGTAGTATGTAGACCTACTTTGTCAGGTGAGTGAGATGTTGTGGGGATTGGCAGGGCGGGGTCGTCACTCACGGCTTTCTAAAACAACAACGTAGCAACATGCAAAATAGGAAGTGCAAATTAGGGAGTGCGACATAGGAGCGTAACATAGTTAAATATAGCGATAGGCAGTGCAATGTGCAAGCGTGGAGTTACCTGGGACAAGTCCGTACGTGCTTGACCAGGGAGCTGCGTTTATAAGTGTTGTGGCAGCGGGAGGGAACTGGTGAAGGTCATGGACGTTGCGCTCATGCTCCCTGAGATTCGCTACGTCCGCCCCACTGCTGGCAGCGCTCGCCTCCAGGTGCATGATGGTGATTCACGTGACGACCGGGGTGTACCGGCTCCGGAACTGCTCGGGGCACCCAAGGCACGTGAAGAGCATGGTCTTCGGAGGGCCATGGAGGAAAATTCGTGAAACCCGCGTAGCTGAAGCATGAGGTAATTCAAATCCACGCCCTTCTGCTCCAACTACATGCTTTTTGGCAATGCAGTTTAGGTGTAGGGAGGAGTAGTGTGCATGATTTTAGAGGTATTGCGGACCAAAAAAATTTATAGCATCTGACACACCACGGTCCAAATTTTTCAACTTATGACAGGAACGAGGTGGCGTGATGACAATGTCACCAGGTTCCTGTACCAGGCATTGCACCGTGATGCATTGAGACGCTAACCACCCAGGGTGTAGGAAAAAGCACAAAGCATTTTCTCCTGAGGGTGAGAAGAGGACACTCCGCATCATATGGAACCAGTCCCTGCAGGATAACGAGCAGCTTACCCAGTTCGTCCTGGGAACCACCCATCCAAAGCTTCTTTCCTTGGTAACAGACGTTAACCGAAGAAAGATGAAAGTCTACGGTATGGAATGCCGTCCCAGTACCAACCACGTTCGCATACGTCCACGGTGTTAGAATGCCGTTGAACGAAGGGCCGTCTCTTATCTGAGACAATAAGCGACTGAGGTCCAGGTATGGTCTGAGACCCTAACGTTCGCTTATCCTTTCAGAAAAAGCCGTATTGCATTACCGGCCTGAGGTGCTTCCAAACAATGCGAGCATCTTTGCTCTCGTCATCACCAGAAAAAATTGTTGGGAGGACTCCCTGCTGCGGTTGTAACTCTGGTGTGTGCTGACAATCACCTGCCCATGGGTTATAGACGGCCTCCAGATTTTGCCTCGGGCACTCAACTTTGAATTGAGGGTATGACACTGAAGCATTATCCGGTCAGGTGATATCTTTGACAATATCACATGGAACCCTAAGTTTGATAAAGAGGAATTTTTGGTTGTTGCAGTTAACACCCGCAACAGGATGCCCCGCGGGACAGGTGTAGTATTTGAGGAAATTTAGGAATCCCACCCCATGGCCTCCTCATCACACCCGAATGGGCCTGACTCGATTTCTACGCAAGAGCTCAGAGAAGGGGGCACTCTGAATGTCCCTGACCAGTGCTTCCCGAGGGCGATTGTGGAGGTACGCCAACGCCACTGCCCGCATGTCGGGACACACAAGATGAAATCACTGAAAAGTGCAAGCAGAAAAATAATGGAAACAACGACCACCACCACCACATTACGAACGTGTGTATAAATAGAAAAATTAGTGCACAGCAAGCAAAAGTTGGATAAATTATAAAACAATACCTGAGCAAGCACACAATTGCTAATACCTGAGCAAGCACACAATTGCTAATATTCGGTAAATTGACAGGTAATATATTTTTTGAAAATGAATGGCTAAAAATTTGTCACAGCGTATACTGTAACAGCCCCCCTTTTCTTAAAACTGACCTACCGTAAACTTTTGGGCCTACGGTAGCCCTACGTGGACGCGGGTAAAATTTTAAGAAGGAAATCTAACACCTAAGGATATTAGTCAATGAAAGATAAGCCAAAATTGATACGAAGACAAAAACGCATCAATTAATATCTAGGCGTGGGTTGCGGGGGAAAATAAAAAGATAGCAAAAAGAAGGGACGTCAGACGGAAGGCAATAAGAAAGTGTGAACGGTGGTGACTTACGCTAACAGAAAAGTTTCGTTGAAATTGATCTTTTTGCGGTTGCTGTTAATAGTTTATTAGGCTATTCTATAGTTTATATAGCACGTGCACAGTTGGCCTTAGTTTAAAGTCAGCCAAAAGTCTATAATACGTACGCAGTTGGACTTTACTACGAAATATGCGAATACCATCTTCTGTAGTACGTGCACAGTTAAATAGTTGCATCCAAAAGAGACAGCTGGCATTCATTAGTTAACATGTTTGCTCTTGCGTTTTTCGGGTTTCCAGTACTATTGATTTTTCAGGTAAGAGCTAAAGTTTATAGAGAGTTGCATTTTTTCACACTTATACTTTTGCAAGTGACAAAAAATATATAGTTGCGCCACTTGAGAAAATGAAACATGTGATTTCGTTACGAAAATAACATAATTTAATTATCAAGAGTACAGCAAGTAGTCGCAAAACTCATGCCACAAAAATAAGTTTATAAAGACAGATAGAGACAATAGGTTGTAAATGGCATGATTTATTATCAAAGTAATGACAAAAACTTTGTTAAAACCGACAAGATTCCCTAAATATTGAACTGTGCACGTGCTATAGAAGATGGTATTCACCTATTTCGTAGTAAAGTCCGACTGGGAACATTTAATTTAATGCTTTTTTCTTACTTTGCATTATATGCGTACACTATTTATTTACCCCACTGTTACATACCCATCTATGAATCTACTATAGAATTTAATGCTAATACTTTTGTTTTGGCATCCAATACTAACATATGTACATTTTTTTGGAAATTAGTAATTCAACAATTTTTCATTGGCTCATTATATCACGTAAAGTTTCAGTCTATCAGTACAATTTGTGTTACTCATCAAAAGTTTGTCCTTACATATCCACTAACAAACTTCACCTCTTAATATATGTAGCGGGTACTAGGTTTCAGTACTGTAGGCGTAAGCCCTCAACTATTATACCCTGGTTCTAACCTAGCGCTACAATGTACAGGCACATACCAGTGACATGCACTGTCTTTATTGGTAAGGAAAGGCACACTATATGGGGGAGTCTCCAGGCACTTGAGCTATTCCTACCTATAGAGGTACAATCCTAAGGTAGCCTCTCTCTAACTATCCTAAGGCACAACCGTCCCTCGAGTCGTCTCAACTCTAACTGACTTGAGGCTGGCCTTTATATAGGTGTGAAGTAGAACTGGTTTGCGCTATTAATAGTAACCGGTGGTGTGAAAAGGTGGAATGACACGCATATTAACCTGTCACGCCACTTCTGGGGCATGTTGCTCAACTTTACAATTCTTACAATTGTACTAATTGTAAGTGCAAAATGAGGTGATTCGTTACGAATTCGTCATATAAATTCATTACAAATCACATGATTTTGCACTTGCACCTGTGTCGAGCCTACATAACCTACGCTCGGCTATAATACGTGTCGGCGGTAATAACTGACGCAACCTGTTTACTAACCGCCTTTTATACCTTGACTCACGCCTGTAATTTCAGGATTTTTCAGAGGGGGCCAGGTAATAAATTTTGTCATGACAAAATTTTCAAATAACTATTCTTGAAGTTGAAACTGCAGGCAATGAGGCTAGTTATTGACTTTAATTATCTATGAGTTACCTATGAGTAAAAAATATGAGTATATTTTTCAAGACCAGTACCCCCTACAACCAAAATTTATTGCGACAATTACACCACACAACAGTTGATGACGACAAAAACGCACGCCAGGCAGCCTCATAACTACACACAGGCCAGACAAACGCTGATAACATCTATAGTATACGCTGTGACGAATTTTTAGCCATTAGTTTTTAAAAAAAATGTATAACCTGTCAATTTACCTATTATTAACAATTGTGTGCTTGCTCAGGTATTAGCAGTTGTGTGCTTGCTCAGAAATTGTTTTATACTTTATCTAACTTTTGCTTGTTGTGCACTAATTTTTTTATTTATGCACTATGTTCGTAATGTGCTGGTGGTGGTTTTTGCCGCACTATTTTTCTGCTAGCACTTTTAAGTGGCTTCATCTTGAGTGTGTGTCCCCTGACATGCGGGCAGTGGCGTTGGCGTATCTCCATAATCGCCCTCGGGAAGCACTAGTCAGGGACATTCAGAGTGCCCCCTTCTCTGAGCAGTTGCGTTGGAGATCGAGTCAGGCCCATTCGGGTGTCTGAGGAGGCCATGGGGTGGGATCACCTAAACTTCCTCAAATACTACAGAAGTCCCGAGGGGCATTCCTCTTGCGGGTGTTAACTTCAACAACCAAAAATTCCCCTTAATCAAACTTAGGGTGCCAGGTGATATTGCCAAAGATATCACCTGTCCGAATAGTGCTTCAGTGTCATACACTCAATTCATAGTTGAGTGCCTGAGGCAAGATCCGGTGGTCGTCTATAACCCGTGGGCAGACCCCTGTGCTCGGGTGATGGTCAGCACACACCAGAGTTGCAACCGCAGCACGGAGTTCTCCAAACAATTTTTTTCTGGTGATGACGAGAGCAAAAATACTCGCGTTGTTTGGAAGCACCTCAGGCCGGTAAGGCAATACGGTCCTTCTCTGAAAGGATCAGCGAACGTTAGGGTCTCAGACCATACCTGGACCTCAGTCGCTTATTGTCTCAGATAAGAGGCGGCCCTTCGTTCAACGGCATTCTAACACCGTGGACGTATGCGAACGTGGTTGGTACTGGGACGGCATTCCATACCGTAGACTTTCATCTTTCTTCAGTTAACGTCTGTTACCAAGGAAGGAAGCTTTGGATGGGTGTTTCCCAGGACGAACTGGGTAAGCTGCTCGTTATCCTGCAGGGACTGGCTCCATATGAGGCGGAGTGTCCTCTTCTCACCCTCGGGAGAAAATGCTTTGTGCTTTTTCCTACACCCTGGGTGGTTAGCGTCTCAAGGCATCACGGTGCAATGCCTGGTACAGGAACCTGGTGACATTGTCATCACGCCACCTCGTTCCTGTCATAAGTTTCAAAATTTGGACCGTGGTGTGTCAGATGCTATAAATTTTTTCGGTCCCCAATACCTCCAAAATCATGCACACTACTCCTCCCTACACCTAAATTGCATTGCCAAAAAGCATGTAGTTGGAGCAGAAGTGTGTGGATTCGAATTACCCCATGCTTCAGCTACGCGGGTTTCACAATTTTTTCTCCATAATCACATTTTTTTCTCCATAATTCACAGAATTTCTGTGGTGTGTTTGAAATCTGATCTTATACTTGTGTATAAAATTATTCATGGTCTAGTTGATATTGATTTTTCGCAGTTTTTTGAGCTTTTATCTAATAATGATCGAACAAGAGGGCATCCATATCGCCTTCGTATACCTTTCTCTAGATTTAAAGTACGGAAAAGATTTTTTGCTCATCGTGTTGTTGCAGCTTGGAATGCCTTGCCCCTTTCAGTTGTGGCCTCTGTATCCTTGAATCTTTTTCGCTCTAGATTAAGTGTTTGTACTGATCTACTCCGGTATTATGCTGCTGCTTGAGTTCGAGTTCGAAAAAGAAACTTCAGATAGCTTCTAAATTGTTTGATTTGTTTGTTTTTTGTATTTTGTGTTAACACGTCTGTTTTGTTTTGTAGTTTATTTTTGCTCGCGGTGATGTATCACCAATACATGCCTCTTTTTGTAATGTCTTTGTTTTACATGATTAAATGATTAAATCCATGGCCCTCCGAAGACCATGCTCTTCACGTGCCTTGGGTGCCCCGAGCAATTTCGGAGCCGGTACGCCCTGAGTCGTAACGTGACTCACAATCATGCACCGGGAGGGAGGTGAGCGCTGCCAGCAGTTTGGGGCGGACGGTGCGAATCTCAAGGACAGCTTAGCTAGTTATATCAACTTATAGTACGGGTAACAGGCTACAGATTGACGTATTGATCATATTGATCGGACTTATAACCGCTAAGAAATTGTCCATTCCCGTAAAATGTCCAAATATTTTAACCAAAAATCTACGTAGAGTTTACTAAAATAGGTACACCTGCCCTCATACATGTACACGGGGTCTCGGTCTGGGGGGGGGGGGGGCTTGTCCCTGAATTTTCGAAATTTTAGGGGGGGTTTTAGGAAATTTTGGGGCAATTTTTGAGCGTTCGGGCATCTTCCTTTCAGCATCGAGGAGGAGGACTATAGTGGAACAACTTGAACTTTCATCCCACCAAATATCAAACATTTTTCTACAGATTCTCACACTTTATGCAAGAATCGTCGAAATCGTTACTACCACCTTGAGCCCTGCCCTGTGCAGACTAGTTAAAGAAACATATACACAGGGACAAGATACATACATTCTGCTCCACTGCCATAAAAAATTGTGGTTGAATCTTTTTCGCTCTAGATTAAGTGTTTGTACTGATCTACTCCGGTATTATGCTGCTGCTTGAGTTCGAGTTCGAAAAAGAAACTTCAGATAGCTTCTAAATTGTTTGATTTGTTTGTTTTTTGTATTTTGTGTTAACACGTCTGTTTTGTTTTGTAGTTTATTTTTGCTCGCGGTGATGTATCACCAATACATGCCTCTCTTTGTAATGTCTTTGTTTTACATGATTAAATGATTAAATCCATGGCCCTCCGAAGACCATGCTCTTCACGTGCCTTGGGTGCCCCGAGCAATTTCGGAGCCGGTACGCCCTGAGTCGTAACGTGACTCACAATCATGCACCGGGAGGGAGGTGAGCGCTGCCAGCAGTTTGGGGCGGACGGTGCGAATCTCAAGGACAGCTTAGCTAGTTATATCAACTTATAGTACGGGTAACAGGCTACAGATTGACGTATTGATCATATTGATCGGACTTATAACCGCTAAGAAATTGTCCATTCCCGTAAAATGTCCAAATATTTTAACCAAAAATCTACGTAGAGTTTACTAAAATAGGTACACCTGCCCTCATACATGTACACGGGGTCTCGGTCTGGGGGGGGGGCTTGTCCCTGAATTTTCGAAATTTTAGGGGGGGTTTTAGGAAATTTTGGGGCAATTTTTGAGCGTTCGGGCATCTTCCTTTCAGCATCGAGGAGGAGGACTATAGTGGAACAACTTGAACTTTCATCCCACCAAATATCAAACATTTTTCTACAGATTCTCACACTTTATGCAAGAATCGTCGAAATCGTTACTACCACCTTGAGCCCTGCCCTGTGCAGACTAGTTAAAGAAACATATACACAGGGACAAGATACATACATTCTGCTCCACTGCCATAAAAAATTGTGGTTGGAAAAGTAAGTTTTGGCACACCAACTATAAGTAAGTGACCAAGATATAGGCCACGCTTAAATATGTAGGGTGTTGCCATGGCTTTGCCAGAGCGAGAGGGACAATGATCCATATGGGCACAGAGTATAAACCAGCTTTATTCAGTCAAGAGCGTCGTGTATGGTATTTTTGGCTGAATCGAAACAGTTGTTTTCGATTTTGTCAAAAAACATTCAAAGTAACATTTTGTTTAAAATTGACAGACTTTTCAGACAAAGAAATTACTGTGCAATTATATTCGTGTTTAAAGGTTTAACGGTTCATTTGAATGAGTACCGAAAGCTAAACTGTCCAGAAAATGTCGAGAAATTCTGTAAATACTGGACTATACAGTATCAAACGACTTATATAACTACAAAGTGCTAAACGCAATAACGATAACTGTAAGGCGACAGGCATAAACTTTGCGAAAGTGATAAAAACAGCCGAAAATTTTGCATTGCTGCTTGTTGATATTGGTTGACCTTGACAAGTACCTAATATATGTCTGCAGATAAAATCAAGTCGCTGGCGGCATGTGTTTATGGCGCTAAGTTTTTGCAACAGCCCAGTTTAGCAGTACCGTGTTAAGTTAAAATGCAGTGTAAACAGTGAATTTCGCCCTGCGTTTAAAGCTCCAAGCTTTTGCTGCAGAAACTTGTTAAAAGCTGTGTGTTCTAACGCACTTTTAAAAAAGTATTTAAAATGTTGCAAATGAGCCACTAATGCATTATAACAGTTATTGTGTAAATTGTCAGTTAAATAAAAACTTGAATTACAAGTGAAGAACGTCGTATCGTTTTGAAATGTTTAACTGGACTATATTTATGCTGGCGCCTGAATTTGATCTTCATATTTGGGAGAACTATGACTCCCGTCCTTAAAGTTACTATTTTTTGTATTGTCACTCTGGACTATTCACACTTGGGATCAAGATGGTGACAATGACAAATGAAGACTGCATCTGCAACACATGGTCACATACTGACATAGCTGATTGGTTCATTAAATTGCGGTATGGCGATGCCTGACGCCATACCTCGGCGATCCCTGACGATCATTCTCTGGCTACGAGTTGACGATTGGACAAGCTTGAACTGCGACTGAAAAAGGTGGAGATGACGGTCAGACGAAATGAGCAGCAGGGTTGGCAGTCTCGGTCTCGGTCTCGTAAAAAACCTGAGACTAGACTGGTCTCGGTCTCGGTCTCGGTAGCAAAACCGAGACCTGCCATAGGGTGGTCTCGGTATTTCAGATGAGACTTGAAGTTGTCAAAATTTTCCAAAATCACGAAGATTTTTTATAATTCAAGTTTCCGCATAGAATGCTAAGCATGAAATGGTCAAATCTGTCTGCTGCAGAAGACAGTCAGTTCACCGGCAAACTTTGGCTAACTTCAAGTTCAAACTTTATATATAAAGCTACATTTTTTAATTAAAGTTTGAGCTCGAATGGGTTGTCTGACTTAGCGATGTTGCCAATTGTATGTGGAACCTCTCAAGCCTACATATATAAACAGTAAAAATACTGCCCATCATTTGCCAAATAGTGCTACATAAGTTCTTAGCTGATTTGTAAGTAAAAATTTGCGGGCTTCTGCAACTTTACTAAGCGCGAATTGGGTGGCAGTCTAATTGAATTTCTTGAGCCCCAACCTTTAAACGCATGTCAAAACATTAAGTATCTGAAAAAACCTAGGCACAATCAAATGCTCTTTGGGCTATGGAGTGGTTGGGGCATCAAACATTCCCCCCAGATATAAAAAAGTGTCAACGAAAGAAACTTTTCTGGTCCGTGTTGATGCCCTTTCTCGCAACTTCGCAAGTCACACTCATACAACCTAACCTAATGGTCACTTTTTTATAACTTAATAACCAATTTTTCACGTTTCCAAGTATCTCAAATTTTTAAAATTGAAACTTGAAAAAAGGTCCCCAAAGGGCTGGTCTCGGTCTCGTAGGTCTCGTTTGGGTGGTCTCGGTTGCCTGGTCTCGGTCTCGGTCTCGGTCTCGGTCTCGGTTGCAAACCCGAGACTTGCCAACCCTGATGAGCAGAATTCGAAAAACCACAACATCCTGATACGAAACTGGCCTGAAGAAAAGACGGAATCGGACAATGCCCTAACGGACACTATTATAAAGTTTCTGAGAGATTGGCTTATCCCGAATGACCTTAAGCTGAAAAACACAGATATTAAAGTTATCCATAGATTTCGGGGTAAGACATCGATTCGGCCTATTGTTGTTGCTTTTTATGCTCTAAAATGGGTCCATGCGGTAATGAAAAATGTTGGTAAGCTCAAATCTTTCAATTCGGACCGCAAGACCCGGGGTCTCACCCAAATTTCTGTGTCACGGCATTTCGAAAACCAAAAGTCGAACATGATCTCATACCTAAATTCAATCAAAAAGGCTATTGTGAATAGTGATTGTACTGGTGTGAATGTCAAAGTCGATGAACGGCCTAACGATCCAGTTATTGTTATTAATAACGATAAATTTACGGTACACAATTTACCGGATAAATTTTGTGACCTGATAGGCCACCGCTATACGCCTTGATCGTAGGTGAGCTATCGGTTCGCAAAACTTCCGTACGACCATTGTTGACCTCTACGAGGACATATCGATGTAACTTCTTAACGTATTACTGTTATTTCTTTATTTCTCTTTTAAAATTACTATCATTTACATTTAATCATTTCATCTACTCTTACTCATTTCAATATAAACGCAATTATATTTCTCACCCAAAATTGAGTCTGCTTTTTAATGCTATCGCTACATATCACTTATATTTACCAATAGATACTATTCTATTACTAAACATTAAATGATAACCAATAGCTAATTTTATTTAACTTACACAGAGCATTTCGAGACGTTCTATTTTTAATTAAAAATAAATAGTATAACATATCAACTCTATATAATTGATATAAAACCAATTTTAGCCGATAATTGATAAGTATACACAGTCTAGATAGAGTCTATGGCAGAGTGTACCAGTAAATTTATCAAACTAAACTTTAACCTTTTATCTGGCGCGCCTTAACCTGTTTGGGTTACATTAAACTTTTCTGAACTGGTGTCCTTTCTCCTTGAAGATTGTTTCTCGTGTTGACTATGATGGACCTGTGTGTCTGATAATCCTTTAATATGCCCAAGGTAGTCGTAAGACTATGCTCATTGCATCGCCGCTGTAAGCTTGGACAATAGATATCTGAACTAATTTAACTCCGTACTGACGAAGAACAGTACCTACTGCATAGTAATTGATCATACTGGTTCTGAAGCAGAACATCGTACTGCTGTGTACGATGGTATGAGCGGCCTGAAAATTGGCCTGGAAAGAAAGTGCTGGAAAGAATCAAAGTGTGAAGAAAATGTCTGCCACTATACAAAGCGTCCGTTCGTTTGGATGAGTAGTGGCCGCCAGATCCGCTAAAGATCAAGCATGGCCGCGATTTTGAATAGAATTCGAAAATAACAAAACTAAGGCAAAAAAACTCCCAAACCCCATACCAGACCATAACACGCCATCCCAACACACGAACTAAAAAAATCACAAGAACAAACCAAATGACAGCAAAATAACAATTTGAAACATAGAAAACAAAAATACAATATACTACAACAAAAAACCAAAAACAAAAAAACAAAAAACAAAACATAAAAAAAACATGACATGGGGTATAAAGATGATATAGGAATAAAAGTTATTAACTGAACCAGTCTCTGAATTGATTTTCAGAAACTAATTTTTAGCTTCAGCGTTTGTATTCTTGAAATGCAGTAGTCACAATATTGTATAATCTACAGCTTGCCAACGTTGGCACTAATATTTTTTAGCTTTATTTGCGTAATTAGAGGATGTAGTTTTTCAGATTAAACTATTCTTGATCGGGTCGATAACTTGAAGTGCGGTGCATGTACAAAGCGAAGACATGTGTAAAAGCAGCTCATGAAAAATAGTTTAAATACGAGTTTCCGTTTGTTGTAGTGATTTGTGAGAGAAGTTCGGGCAGACTGGTAGTTGGTGAGAGGTGTTGGCACTGCTAGGTGACTGGACAAGCCCTCGGGAGTGCGGGCCTTCAGTCAAGGCATATTGTTTGGTTTTGTTATATAACTTCAGGAATAAGCAGTGCCCCTCAGTCTGCCCTCTCTCAAAAATGCGTTGAGTAGTCCGTTGTGTTGCGTAGTCAGTAGCGGAGTTAACTGAACTAATTTAACTCCGTACTGACGAAGAACAGTACCTACTGCATAGTAATTGATCATACTGGTTCTGAAGCAGAACATCGTACTGCTGTGTACGATGGTATGAGCGGCCTGAAAATGCCCTCCCACCCCCCGCGTTAATAACATTGTAATTTAACTTGTATGTTTGTTTTGTGCTTGTGATAGGTTAATTATTTTGTGTTGGTGACTCAATAAATGGCGGGCGAGGGCACTGCTCAGGGATTCGAGAAGCCTACTTGAGACTAGACTTTCAGTGGAGTCTAGAGGTGCCTGGTTATGGTTAGTATATATACTGGTGCAGAACGTCAGTACTGCTTGGATGTTGGAAAGCCCTCGGGAGTGCGGGCATAAAGTGCAGGCCTATGGTGCCTGGTTATGCATATCAGTGGAGAGGTGTTGGCACTGCTAGGTGACTGGACAAGCCCTCGGGAGTGCGGGCCTTCAGTCAAGGCATATTGTTTGGTTTTGTTATATAACTTCAGGAATGAGCAGTGCCCCTCAGTCTGCCCTCTCTCAAAAATGCGTTGAGTAGTCCGTTGTGTTGCGTAGTCAGTAGCGGAGTTAAATTATTATTAGTCACCAGCACTTGAGACGTTATTGGTCTCCCTAGAAGTTCTGATACTTCTTTGAATACGTACTCAGCACTTACTATTCGTCCCAGCCGCTCCCCTCCCCGCCCCGCGCCCGGTGGGGCCGGGCCCCGCGCTCCGCCACCTGTCACTATTTCGGGTTCGGTCTCTGCCCTCGACTAGCAATTGTTTTGCATGACACAGCGCCGCGCCTGCGGGCGCCGGGTTGGAGGTTCTGCAATTCGGCGCTACGTTCACCTGCTCCAAACGCTGCATCACTTTCACGCTTGGCCACTTCGACGCCTCACTAATCCCCCCCCCCCCCCCGCCCCCCCCCGGCCCCTTCAGGGAACGCCCACCACCCCCGCACACCCAGAGCAAACCATACTAAACCTATAAACATTCAAAATCAAAAAACATACAACAAAATCACTAAAACTATAAAGAAATATGACTCTTTTCCTCTAGATCGTGAGGATTATTGGATAAAAAATTAACCTTTCCGCTGCGCGCGTCAGCGCCTCTTCCTCCCCCCGCCGGGTGTACGTCGCTTCTCCCCCCCCGTTATCTCCCCCCTCTAACTATCCATAAACCCATAAAATTTGTCAACATAAGTGGAACTAGAGCAATCACAAGTGATATTACTATCCAGCCATTCTTTTACATCAAGGTCTTGTATCGTTTGTCTGTAATTGAAAAATAACGACGAAATTGTTTTATTATACGAGAAAATAATCATAGGTTTAGCCGGTTCAATTGGTATAGTCTTTGGCCATAATTTCAATGTATCTGGGTCGTTTATTATTTTGTTGAACGGCTGACATAGTCTATCACAGGCTTTATTAATGAAATGGAAAAGAATCTTGTGTTTATTCAAAGTTTTGGCATTTAATTTTTGTTCTCTTGATCTGCTTTCCAGTTTATATTGACAAAGATCAAGTATTATTCGATTGGGTTCCATTACTGGACAATCAAATAGTTTCAAGTGTAGAGCTAGAAGTGATTTTCGATTGAGTCTCATGATTTGTTCAACTACCTTTCGTCTGAATGCGATAGGGTTACTATCGAATTCTGACTTAAAGTCAGAGATGAATGTATCTACATCAATACATTCTTTTTTGAAACTTCTTCTTTTTCTGATGCCACGTTTGTGGCTGTATCTTTCATTTTTTGAAAGGATACTGTAGGTCGATTTTTCGACATTTTCTTGACGTACTTTGTCGTTCAAGCCATACGGAAATTTGGTTTTTAATCTTTTTATCCAATAATCCTCACGATCTAGCCTAGTCTTTTTATCCGAAAGTTCGTCAGAATCCTTTATTTTTTCAGTAATTTTGACCGAATATTTTTTGCAACTTCCATTATTGAAATGTTCTCGGATGAGTTTACATCCTATGGATTCTGCGTGCTCAATGGTTTGTTTGTGTTCCCTGAAACGCTGTTTCAAGGTCCTCTTAGTCTCTCCGACATATTGTATGTTACAGTCTTTGCAAGTGATTAGATATACTATGTTCGAGGCGTTACAATCCAAATTGGTATCAGATTGGGTCAGCGTGCTGTGTTGTCTATTAGTGTAGGCGTCCGTAAATGTGTGTCCAATGTCTAAATGTGTACAAGTGATGCAGTTACGTTTGGAGCAGGTGATTACGTTAGCGACCGAATATGCAGGCAACCCTACCCCCAACACCAGTAATGCGCCCGACATTAAAGGTGACCGCTGTGTCTACTGCTTTATGTGTCAGTGCAAATAACAATTGCTTAGGTCGATTATGGGTGCAGAGAACACTAGAAACCCTGTAAACTAGTGACCCAGGTGGCCGAAGAGCTTGCGGTGAGCCCTACGTTAGAACCCCATGAGGAAACTAGCCGTCTAAAAGCTATTACTGATGTAAACCGCTGTCGCTGAAAGTGTAGCGGAGCGGCTGGTACTAATAGTAAGTGCTGAGTACGTATTCAAAGAAGTTATATCCAGAACTTCTAGGGAGACCCAATACACGTCTCAATAGTGCTGGTGACTAATAATAATTTAACTCCGCTACTGACTACGCAACACAACGGACTACTCAACGCATTTTTGAGAGAGGGCAGACTGAGGGGCACTGCTCATTCCTGAAGTTATATAACAAAACCAAACAATATGCCTTGACTGAAGGCCCGCACTCCCGAGGGCTTGTCCAGTCACCTAGCAGTGCCAACACCTCTCCACTGATATGCATAACCAGGCACCATAGGCCTGCACTTTATGCCCGCACTCCCGAGGGCTTTCCAACATCCAAGCAGTACTGACGTTCTGCACCAGTATATATACTAACCATAACCAGGCACCTCTAGACTCCACTGAAAGTCTAGTCTCAAGTAGGCTTCTCGAATCCCTGAGCAGTGCCCTCGCCCGCCATTTATTGAGTCACCAACACAAAATAATTAACCTATCACAAGCACAAAACAAACATACAAGTTAAATTACAATGTTATTAACGCGGGGGGTGGGAGGGCATTTTCAGGCCGCTCATACCATCGTACACAGCAGTACGATGTTCTGCTTCAGAACCAGTATGATCAATTACTATGCAGTAGGTACTGTTCTTCGTCAGTACGGAGTTAAATTAGTTCAGTTAACTCCGCTACTGACTACGCAACACAACGGACTACTCAACGCATTTTTGAGAGAGGGCAGACTGAGGGGCACTGCTTATTCCTGAAGTTATATAACAAAACCAAACAATATGCCTTGACTGAAGGCCCGCACTCCCGAGGGCTTGTCCAGTCACCTAGCAGTGCCAACACCTCTCACCAACTACCAGTCTGCCCGAACTTCTCTCACAAATCACTACAACAAACGGAAACTCGTATTTAAACTATTTTTCATGAGCTGCTTTTACACATGTCTTCGCTTTGTACATGCACCGCACTTCAAGTTATCGACCCGATCAAGAATAGTTTAATCTGAAAAACTACATCCTCTAATTACGCAAATAAAGCTAAAAATATTAGTGCCAACGTTGGCAAGCTGTAGATTATACAATATTGTGACTACTGCATTTCAAGAATACAAACGCTGAAGCTAAAAATAGTTTCTGAAAATCAATTCAGAGACTGGTTCAGTTAATAACTTTTATTCCTATATCATCTTTATACCCATGTCATGTTTTAACAATTTTTAGTCGCACTAGCCATGTCATGTTTTTAGTGTTTTGATTTAGTGACATGGTATCATGAAGCCTAGACAACATATCTAAAGTACAATCAATGTGTTCAAAAATCCTAAAGTTGCAGAAGTTTGCACTACATTATCGCTAGTCATGTGAGGTCATCGCTAACCGTGCCGAACAAACAAATTTACCTGTTAAATCAAACCCCCCCTCGTCCAAGATTGGGATGGCGTGTTAACCTGGTCTCCAGCAAGGTAAGATGGTGCCCAAGACAACAGCAGATGAGCAGGCCATCATGCTGCGCATTTGCTCCGGGAAGCGGCCAGATCGCCGCATCAAATCCGGCCACTCAAGGACCTGCCGCAACGGACTTAGCAAGGATGTTGTAATCTCATCACGAATCCTGCTACAAAATCGCGGCCATGCTTGATCTTTAGCGGATCTGGCGGCCACTACTCATCCAAACGAACGGACGCTTTGTATAGTGGCAGACATTTTCTTCACACTTTGATTCTTTCCAGCACTTTCTTTCCAGGCCAATTTTCAGGCCGCTCATACCATCGTACACAGCAGTACGATGTTCGGCTTCAGAACCAGTATGATCAATTACTATGCAGTAGGTACTGTTCTTCGTCAGTACGGAGTTAAATTAGTTCAGATATCTATTGTCCAAGCTCACAGCGGCGATGCAATGAGCATAGTCTTACGACTACCTTGGGCATATTAAAGGATTATCAGACACACAGGTCCATCATAGTCAACACGAGAAACAATCTTCAAGGAGAAAGGACACCAGTTCAGAAAAGTTTAATGTAACCCAAACAGGTTAAGGCGCGCCAGATAAATGGTTAAAGTTTAGTTTGATAAATTTACTGGTACACTCTGCCATAGACTCTATCTAGACTGTGTATACTTATCAATTATCGGCTAAAATTGGTTTTATATCAATTATATAGAGTTGATATGTTATACTATTTATTTTTAATTAAAAATAGAACGTCTCGAAATGCTCTGTGTAAGTTAAATAAAATTAGCTATTGGTTATCATTTAATGTTTAGTAATAGAATAGTATCTATTGGTAAATATAGATATGTAGCGATAG
Organism: Trissonchulus sp. WLG1_4; assembly: GCA_030248245.1. NCBI lineage: Eukaryota > Metazoa > Nematoda > Enoplea > Enoplida > Ironidae > Trissonchulus > Trissonchulus sp. WLG1_4. The sequence goes on from JASANF010005368.1 coordinate 32,233, forward strand.
CATTAAAAAGCAGACTCAATTTTGGGAGAGAAATATAATTGCGTTTATATTGAAATGAGTAAGAGTAGATGAAATGATTAAATGTAAATGATAGTAATTTTATAAAATTAGCTATTGGTTATCATTTAATGTTTAGTAATAGAATAGTATCTATTGGTAAATATAAGTGATATGTAGCGATAGCATTAAAAAGCAGACTCAATTTTGGGAGAGAAATATAATTGCGTTTATATTGAAATGAGTAAGAGTAAATGAAATGATTAAATGTAAATGATAGTAATTTTAAAAGAGAAATAAAGAAATAACAGTAATACGTTAAGAAGTTACATCGATATGTCCTCGTAGAGGTCAACAATGGTCGTACGGAAGTTTTGCGAACCGATAGCTCACCTACGATCAAGGCGTATAGCGGTGGCCTATCAGGTCACAAAATTTATCCGGTAAATTGTGTACCGTAAATTTATCGTTATTAATAACAATAACTGGATCGTTAGGCCGTTCATCGACTTTGACATTCACACCAGTACAATCACTATTCACAATAGCCTTTTTGATTGAATTTAGGTATGAGATCATGTTCGACTTTTGGTTTTCGAAATGCCGTGACACAGAAATTTGGGTGAGACCCCGGGTCTTGCGGTCCGAATTGAAAGATTTGAGCTTACCAACATTTTTCATTACCGCATTGACCCATTTTGGAGCATAAAAAGCAACAACAATAGGCCGAATCGATGTCTTACCCCGAAATCTATGGATAACTTTAATATCTGTGTTTTTCAGCTTAAGGTCATTCGGGATAAGCCAATCTCTCAGAAACTTTATAATAGTGTCCGTTAGGGCATTGTCCGATTCCGTCTTTTCTTCAGGCCAGTTTCGTATCAGGATGTTGTGGTTTTTCGAATTCTGCTCATTTCGTCTGACCGTCGTCTCCACCTTTTTCAGTCGCAGTTCAAGCTTGTCCAATCGTCTACTCGTAGCCAGAGAATGATCGTCAGGGATCGCCGAGGTATGGCGTCAGGCATCGCCATACCGCAATTTAATGAACCAATCAGCTATGTCAGTATGTGACCATGTGTTGCAGATGCAGTCTTCATTTGTCATTGTCACCATCTTGATCCCAAGTGTGAATAGTCCAGAGTGACAATACAAAAAATAGTAACTTTAAGGACGGGAGTCATAGTTCTCCCAAATATGAAGATCAAATTCAGGCGCCAGCATAAATATAGTCCAGTTAAACATTTCAAAACGATACGACGTTCTTCACTTGTAATTCAAGTTTTTATTTAACTGACAAGTTACATAATAACTGTTATAATGCATTAGTGGCTCATTTGCAACATTTTAAATACTGTTTTTAAAAGTGCGTTAGAGCACACAGTTTTTTAACAAGTTTCTGCAGCAAAAGTTTAGAGCTTTAAACGCATGGCGAAATTCACTGTTTACACTGCATTTTAACTTAACACGGTACTGCTAAACTGGGCTGTTGCAAAAACTTAGCGCCATAAACACATGCCGCCAGCGACTTGATTTTATCTGCAGACATATATTAGGTACTTGTCAAGGTCAACCAATAACAACAAGCAGCAATGCAAAATTTTCGGCTGTTTTTATCACTTTCGCAAAGTTTATGCCTGTCGCCTTACAATTATCGTTATTGCGTTTAGCACTTTGTAGTTATATAAGTCGTTTGATACTGTATAGTCCAGTATTTACAGAATTTCTCGACATTTTCTGGACAGTTTAGCTTTCGGTACTCATTCAAATGAACCGTTAAACCTTTAAACACGAATATAATTGCACAGTAATTTCTTTGTCTGAAAAGTCTGTCAATTTTAAACAAAATGTTACTTTGAATGTTTTTTGACAAAATCGAAAACAACTGTTTCGATTCAGCCAAAAATACCATACACGACGCTCTTGACTGAATAAAGCTGGTTTATACTCTGTGCCCATATGGATCATTGTCCCTCTCGCTCTGGCAAAGCCATGGCAACACCCTACATATTTAAGCGTGGCCTATATCTTGGTAACTTACTTATAGTTGGTGTGCCAAAACTTACTTTTCCAACCACAATTTTTTATGGCAGTGGAGCAGAATGTATGTATCTTGTCCCTGTGTATATGTTTCTTTAACTAGTCTGCACAGGGCAGGGCTTAAGGTGGTAGTAACGATTTCGACGATTCTTGCATAAAGTGTGAGAATCTGTAGAAAAATGTTTGATATTTGGTGGGATGAAAGTTCAAGTTGTTCCACTATAGTCCTCCTCCTCGATGCTGAAAGGAAGATGCCCGAACGCTCAAAAATTGCCCCATAATTTCCTAAAACCCCCCCTAAAATTTCGAAAATTCAGGGACAAGCCCCCCCCAGACCGAGACCCCGTGTACATGTATGAGGGCAGGTGTACCTATTTTAGTAAACTCTACGTAGATTTTTGGTTAAAATAATACCGGACATTTTACGGGAATGGACAATTTCTTAGCGGTTATAAGTCCGATCAATATGATCAATACGTCAATCTGTAGCCTGTTACCCGTACTATAAGTTGATATAACTAGCTAAGCTGTCCTTGAGATTCGCACCGTCCGCCCCAAACTGCTGGCAGCGCTCACCTCCCTCCCGGTGCATGATTGTGAGTCACGTTACGACTCAGGGCGTACCGGCTCCGAAATTGCTCGGGGCACCCAAGGCACGTAAAGAGCATGGTCTTCGGAGAGCCATGGATTTAATCATTTAATCATGTAAAACAAAGACATTACAAAAAGAGGCATGTATTGGTGATACATCACCGCGAGCAAAAATAAACTACAAAACAAAACAGACGTGTTAACACAAAATACAAAAAACAAACAAATCAAACAATTTAGAAGCTATCTGAAGTTTCTTTTTCGAACTCGAACTCAAGCAGCAGCATAATACCGGAGTAGATCAGTACAAACACTTAATCTAGAGCGAAAAAGATTCAAGGATACAGAGGCCACAACTGAAAGGGGCAAGGCATTCCAAGCTGCAACAACACGATGAGCAAAAAATCTTTTCCGTACTTTAAATCTAGAGAAAGGTATACGAAGGCGATATGGATGCCCTCTTGTTCGATCATTATTAGATAAAAGCTCAAAAAACTGCGAAAAATCAATATCAACTAGACCATGAATAATTTTATACACAAGTATAAGATCAGATTTCAAACACACCACAGAACTTCTGTGAATTATGGAGAAAAAAATGTGATTATGGAGAAAAAATTGTGAAACCCGCGTAGCTGAAGCATGGGGTAATTCGAATCCACACACTTCTGCTCCAACTACATGCTTTTTGGCAATGCAATTTAGGTGTAGGGAGGAGTAGTGTGCATGATTTTGGAGGTATTGGGGACCGAAAAAATTTATAGCATCTGACACACCACGGTCCAAATTTTGAAACTTATGACAGGAACGAGGTGGCGTGATGACAATGTCACCAGGTTCCTGTACCAGGCATTGCACCGTCATGCCTTGAGACGCTAACCACCCAGGGTGTAGGAAAAAGCACAAAGCATTTTCTCCCGAGGGTGAGAAGAGGACACTCCGCCTCATATGGAGCCAGTCCCTGCAGGATAACGAGCAGCTTACCCAGTTCGTCCTGGGAAACACCCATCCAAAGCTTTCTTCCTTGGTAACAGACATTAACTGAAGAAAGATGAAAGTCTACGGTATGGAATGCCGTCCCAGTACCAACCACGTTCGCATACGTCCACGGTGTTAGAATGCCGTTGAACGAAGGGCCGCCTCTTATCTGAGACAATAAGCGACTGAGGTCCAGGTATGGTCTGAGACCCTAACGTTCGCTGATCCTTTCAGAGAAGGAGCCGTATTGCATTACCGGCCTGAGGTGCTTCCAAACAACGCGAGTATTTTTGCTCTCGTCATCACCAGAAAAAAATTGTTTGGAGAACTCCGTGCTGCGGTTGCAACTCTGGTGTGTGCTGACCATCACCCGAGCACAGGGGTCTGCCCACGGGTTATAGACGGCCACCGGATCTTGCCTCAGGCACTCAACTATGAATTGAGTGTATGACACTGAAGCACTATTCGGACAGGTGATATCTTTGGCAATATCACCTGGCACCCTAAGTTTGATTAAGGGGAATTTTTGGTTGTTGAAGTTAACACCCGCAAGAGGAATGCCCCTCGGGACTTCTGTAGTATTTGAGGAAGTTTAGGTGATCATACCCCATGGCCTCCTCAGACACCCGAATGGGCCTGACTCGATCTCCAACGCAACTGCTCAGAGAAGGGGGCACTCTGAATGTCCCTGACTAGTGCTTCCCGAGGGCGATTATGGAGATACGCCAACGCCACTGCCCGCATGTCAGGGGACACACACTCAAGATGAAGCCACTTAAAAGTGCTAGCAGAAAAATAGTGCGGCAAAAACCACCACCAGCACATTACGAACATAGTGCATAAATAAAAAAATTAGTGCACAACAAGCAAAAGTTAGATAAAGTATAAAACAATTTCTGAGCAAGCACACAACTGCTAATACCTGAGCAAGCACACAATTGTTAATAATAGGTAACTTGACAGGTTATACATTTTTTTAAGAACTAATGGCTAAAAATTCGTCACAGCAAACAATATAGATGTTATCAGCGTTTGTCTGGCCTGTGTGTAGTTATGAGGCTGCCTGGCGTGCGTTTTTGTCGTCATCAACTGTTGTGTGGTGTAATTATGTCGCAATAAATTTTGGTTGTAGGGGGTACTGGTCTTGAAAAATATACTCATATTTTTTACTCATAGTAACTCATAGATAATTAAAGTCAATAACTAGCCTCATTGCCTGCAGTTTCAACTTCAAGAATAGTTATTTGAAAATTTTGTCATGACAAAATTTATTACCTGGCCCCCTCTGAAAAATCCTGAAATTACAAGGCGTGAGTCAAGGTATAAAAGGCGGTTAGTAAACAGGTTGCGTCAGTTATTACCGCCGACACGTATTGTAGCCGAGCGTAGGTTATGTAGGCTCGACACAGGTGCAAGTGCAAAATCATGTGATTTGTAATGAATTTATATGACGAATTCGTAACGAATCACCTCATTTTGCACTTACAATTAGTACAATTGTAAGAATTGTAAAGTTGAGCAACATGCCCCAGAAGTGGCGTGACAGGTTTTTATGCGTGTCATTCCACCTTTTCACACCACCGGTTACTATTAATAGCGCAAACCAGTTCTACTTCACACCTATATAAAGGCCAGCCTCAAGTCAGTTAGAGTTGAGACGACTCGAGGGACGGTTGTGCCTTAGGATAGTTAGAGAGAGAGGCTACCTTAGGATTGTACCTCTATAGGTAGGAATAGCTCAAGTGCCTGGAGACTCCCCCATATAGTTTGCCTTTCCTTACCAATAAAGACAGTGCATCAGGGTTGGCAAGTCTCGGGTTTGCAACCGAGACCGAGACCGAGACCGAGACCGAGACCAGGCAACCGAGACCACCGAAACGAGACCTACGAGACCGAGACCAGCCTTTGGGGGACCTTTTTTCAAGTTTCAATTTTAAAAATTTGAGATACTTTGAAACGTAAAAATTTAAGTTACAAAAAAGTGACCATTAGGTTAGGTTGTGTTGTATGAGTGTATGACTTGCAAAGTTGCGAGAAACTTAACATTGTTACGACCGGATGCAAGAGAGTAGGTGATTGACGGTGGCAATACATAGGATTTTTTCCCGCTATTCTGTCAACTTTTGTTATTTTGAAAAGTTCCGCACACTGCTTTCGCATGCCACAGGGCGTTTTATAGTGCATTGCATGTGCGTATATATATTGGCAATTTGGCAGCCTAACTCGGGTGCCAGCGTAGAATCGTTTGTGCTGGTGCAGTGGTGCTACTATCAGAAGTTCTGATAGGGGCATCATCACGGACCAGAAAAGTTTCTCCCGCTCACACATTTATATGGAGGGAAGGTTTGATGCCCCAACCAGTTCGTAGCCCAAAGGGCATTTGATTGCGCCTAGGTTTTTTCAGATACTTAATGTTTTGCTATGCGTTTAAAGGTTGGGGCTCAAGAAATTCGATTAAACTGCTACCCAATTCGAGATTAGTAAAGTCGCAGAAGCCAGCAAATTTTTAATTACAAATCAGCTACGAACTTAGCACTATTTGGTAAATGATGGGCAGTATTTTTACTGTTTAACATATATATGTATGCTTGTGAGGTTCCACATACAATAATGCAACATCGCTAAGTCAGACAACGCATTCTAGCGCAAATAATTAAAAAATCTAGTTTGTTATACATAGTTTGAACTTGAAGTTAGCCGAAGTTTGCTAGTGAACTGACATTCTTCTGCAGTAGAAAGTTTTGACCATTTCATGCTTGGGATTCTGTAAAAAAATCTTTGTGATTTTGGAAAATTTTGAAAACTTCAAGTCTCATCTGAAATACCGAGACCACCCTATGGCAGGTCTCGGTTTTCCTACCGAGACCGAGACCGAGACCGAGACCGAGACCAGCCTAGTCTCGGGTTTTTTACGAGACCGAGACCGAGACCGAGACCGAGACTGCCAACCCTGCAGTGCATGTCACTGGTATGTGCCTGTACATTGTAGCGCTAGGTTAGAACCAGGCTATAATAGTTGAGGGTTTACGCCTACAGTACTGAAACCTAGTACCCGCTACATATATTAAGAGGTGAAGTTTGTTAGTGGATATGTAAGGACAAACTTTTGATGAGTAACACAAATTGTACTGATAGACTGAAACTTTACGTGATATAATGAGCCAATGAAAAATTGTTGAATTACTAATTTCCAAAAAAATGTACATATGTTAGTATTGGATGCCAAAACAAAAGTATTAGCATTAAATTCTATAGTAGATTCATAGATGGGTATGTAACAGTGGGGTAAATAAATAGTGTACGCATATAATGCAAAGTAAGAAAAAAGCATTAAATTAAATGTTCCCAGTCGGACTTTACTACGAAATAGGTGAATACCATCTTCTATAGCACGTGCACAGTTCAATATTTAGGGAATCTTGTCGGTTTTAACAAAGTTTTTGTCATTACTTTGATAATAAATCATGCCATTTACAACCTATTGTCTCTATCTGTCTTTATAAACTTATTTTTGTGGCATGAGTTTTGCGACTACTTGCTGTACTCTTGATAATTAAATTATGTTATTTTCGTAACGAAATCACATGTTTCATTTTCTCAAGTGGCGCAACTATATATTTTTTGTCACTTGCAAAAGTATAAGTGTGAAAAAATGCAACTCTCTATAAACTTTAGCTCTTACCTGAAAAATCAATAGTACTGGAAACCCGAAAAACGCAAGAGCAAACATGTTAACTAATGAATGCCAGCTGTCTCTTTTGGATGCGGAGAATTTTCACGTTTCAACTATTTAACTGTGCACGTACTACAGAAGATGGTATTCGCATATTTCGTAGTAAAGTCCAACTGCGTACGTATTATAGACTTTTGGCTGACTTTAAACTAAGGCCAACTGTGCACGTGCTATAGAATAGCCTAATAAACTATTAACAGCAACCGCAAAAAGATCAATTTCAACGAAACTTTTCTGTTAGCGTAAGTCACCACCGTTCACACTTTCTTATTGCCTTCCGTCTGACGTCCCTTCTTTTTGCTATCTTTTTATTTTCCCCCGCAACCCACGCCTAGATATTAATTGATGCGTTTTTGTCTTTTTATCAATTTTGGCTTATCTTTCATTGACTAATATCCTTAGGTGTTAGATTTCCTTCTTAAAATTTTACCCACGTCCACGTAGGGCTACCGTAGGCCCAAAAGTTTACGGTAGGTCAGTTTTAAGAAAAGGGGGGCTGTTACAGTATACGCTGTGACAAATTTTTAGCCATTCATTTTCAAAAAATATATTACCTGTCAATTTACCGAATATTAGCAATTGTGTGCTTGCTCAGGTATTAGCAATTGTGTGCTTGCTCAGGTATTGTTTTATAATTTATCCAACTTTTGCTTGCTGTGCACTAATTTTTCTATTTATACACACGTTCGTAATGTGGTGGTGGTGGTCGTTGTTTCCATTATTCTTCTGCTTGCACTTTTCAGTGATTTCATCTTGTGTGTCCCCTGACATGCGGGCAGTGGCGTTGGCGTACCTCCACAATCGCCCTCGGGAAGCACTGGTCAGGGACATTCAGAGTGCCCCCTTCTCTGAGCTCTTGCGTAGAAATCGAGTCAGGCCCATTCGGGTGTGATGAGGAGGCCATGGGGTGGGATTCCTAAATTTCCTCAAATACTACACCTGTCCCGCGGGGCATCCTGTTGCGGGTGTTAACTGCAACAACCAAAAATTCCTCTTTATCAAACTTAGGGTTCCATGTGATATTGTCAAAGATATCACCTGACCGGATAATGCTTCAGTGTCATACCCTCAATTCAAAGTTGAGTGCCCGAGGCAAAATCTGGAGGCCGTCTATAACCCATGGGCAGGTGATTGTCAGCACACACCAGAGTTACAACCGCAGCAGGGAGTCCTCCCAACAATTTTTTCTGGTGATGACGAGAGCAAAGATGCTCGCATTGTTTGGAAGCACCTCAGGCCGGTAATGCAATACGGCTTTTTCTGAAAGGATAAGCGAACGTTAGGGTCTCAGACCATACCTGGACCTCAGTCGCTTATTGTCTCAGATAAGAGACGGCCCTTCGTTCAACGGCATTCTAACACCGTGGACGTATGCGAACGTGGTTGGTACTGGGACCTGGGTTTTTTTTTGGGCCAAAACGTTAGCATTGGCGAAAATTTTTGAGAGTTTGCTAAAACTTTTTTGGTCGTTTTAGCCAATTTGCTAAAACAAATTCGGCAGGAAAAATTTCTGATAACTCTCCAATTCACCAAATTTTATCCAAAACTCAAAAAATTTTTCTATGCGTCCCCAATTGACCGTTTTTTGCCATTAGACGCAAAAAATTTCCTTGTGACTACAATTTATACCCATCTGCAACAATGTTTCACTTAACATAGTGATCCAGTCAAGTATTTTATCTTTCTGTTGTTCAATTTTTCAGGATCAGTTTGTTAAGTTACTTCGTTTACTGAAAACTTTCGCAATTCGCTAACCACGTTCGGTGAGTCCGATCCCGTCAAACGTGGGTTACTTAGGAATAAATCAAAAAAGTTTCGGCCTCGCCCTGGGAACTTTTACAATACCAACCCAGACACTTGCTGGTTCATGCGGTTCGAAAATGCCAAAATACGACAACCTAGCATTTTATAAACAAATTGGGAAGAAGAGTTTCAACTTCGGCATTTTTTGGCTGCGTGACCGCATACAAAGGCGTACCCAGGGGGCAGGGGCAGGGAATTCCCCCAAAATTTTTTCCCAGTGAATCTTTACAAGATGTATGTATACAAGGGTCCCCCTTTGGTTTTTATTACCCGGCCGAAAAAAATACCTGATATATACGTCTCTACTTGACAAAATTCGACCCAATAATAAATATAATTAGCTAAATTTTTCGTGGGGGCTCCCGCCCCCGGACCACGGTTTTTTTTTGCTCAAATTTGTGCTCATTTGAGCATTGGAACATAAAAATGAGCATTGAAAAATAAAAATGAGCATCGAATGAGCATTGTTGCTATTGCCCAAAGACGTCACCAGGATAAAAAATAGTTTTCTGGGTACGCCACTGACGAAATAAGATACTAAGAGTCCGCCGCCAAATCCCTGCGACTCTGTGGCTTAATGGCATTTGCAATGCGAATTTTTGCGTTAAAATTGCAAAAAGTGCATTTTAATCCATTCTTTCCAAGTATTTCCCCTCCGAAATTTTTTCTGGGTATGCCACTGCATAGTCACTTGGGAAAAAATTCAAACTGAAGTGAATTGAAGCTAAATAAATGCTTTGAAAGCGTAGCTAAAAAATTTTTATATTGGCTAAAAAAATTTCGGACCTTTTAGCCACTTTGCTAAAACTTCCTGGCGAAAAAAAAAACCCAGACTGGGACGGCATTCCATACCGTAGACTTTCATCTTTCTTCGGTTAACGTCTGTTACCAAGGAAAGAAGCTTTGGATGGGTGGTTCCCAGGACGAACTGGGTAAGCTGCTCGTTATCCTGCAGGGACTGGTTCCATATGAGGCGGAGTGTCCTCTTCTCACCCTCAAGAGAAAATGCTTTGTGCTTTTTCCTACACCCTGGGTGGTTAGCGTCTCAATGCATCACGGCGCAATGCCTGGTACAGGAACCTGGTGACATTGTCATCACGCCACCTCGTTCCTGTCATAAGTTGAAAAATTTGGACCGTGGTGTGTCAAATGCTATAAATTTTTTCGGTCCGCAATACCTCTAAAATCATGCACACTACTCCTCCCTACACCTAAACTGCATTGCCAAAAAGCATGTAGTTGGAGCAGAAGGGCGTGGATTTGAATTACCTCATGCTTCAGCTACGCGGGTTTCACGAATTTTCCTCCATGGCCCTCCGAAGACCATGCTCTTCACGTGCCTTGGGTGCCCCGAGCAGTTCCGGAGCCGGTACACCCCGGTCGTCACGTGAATCACCATCATGCACCTGGAGGCGAGCGCTGCCAGCAGTGGGGCGGACGTAGCGAATCTCAGGGAGCATGAGCGCAACGTCCATGACCTTCACCAGTTCCCTCCCGCTGCCACAACACTTATAAACGCAGCTCCCTGGTCAAGCACGCACGGACTTGTCCCAGGTAACTCCACGCTTGCACATTGCACTGCCTATCGCTATATTTAACTATGTTACGCTCCTATGTCGCACTCCCTAATTTGCACTTCCTATTTTGCATGTTGCTACGTTGTTGTTTTAGAAAGCCGTGAGTGACGACCCCGCCCTGCCAATCCCCACAACATCTCACTCACCTGACAAAGTAGGTCTACATACTACATTTGTTCGAAACGTGTTCAGGTAATGTTTCATATACCAAAGTGGTTTCTATAGTGTACCCAAACAAAAGTAATTTCGAAAAATTACTTGTATACTAACAGTGTTTCATGTCAAAGTGAGACTCCGTGCTTTGTCTGACTCTTAGTAGACATTAGCAAGTAATACTTTTATCAAAAGTCAGAGAAAAAAGTGTGTTATACAAAAACAGACAATACGAATCATAGACTAGGACCACAGCTTAAGTTTTTTCGTATCAACTTTTAGTACGGATGATAGGCTACATTATGACGTACTGATCGGCTTGATCGGACCTATAACGGCCAACTAATCGTCCATGCCCGTAAAATGTGCGGTATCATTTTAGCCAAAAACCACTGTTAGGTACACTAAACGTGCCACACCTGCCCTCAGCATGGCAACTAAGTTTTGCTTATTATATCATCTTGTATTCCTAATAGTAAGCTATAAAATTATATGTTGACGTGTTGCTCGACCTAGTATTCGCTCAGTTACAGTTCATACACGAAAAAATGTGAACTTCTACCGTGAGACATCTAACTAGTTTCTAGCCACTAGTTGGCAGCTGTCACACCACGCACACACACAAGCATTCAATTCAATTGCACTACATATTTTATCCAATTCAAAAATTCACATTTGTCGGGTTTAAAAAACTAAGTAAAATTTGTAATTAACATCTTAAAATAATTTGAAAAAATAGTAGCCATAGTTTGACGAAAAATAGCGTCAGCTGTCCTGCCAGCAAGCCAGCTATCCCGGCTCCTGTACCCTACCCAATTATAGGGAGGACCCACACGTTAAAGATAGGCTCCTAAACCCTACCCAATTCTAGGCAGGAGCCACACGTTAAAGATAGCCTCCTAAACGCTACCCAATCCGGCGTGAGATCAGTACGCTATATATACTACTAGTAACTAC
>JASANF010005370.1:0-26269 GCA_030248245.1 Trissonchulus sp. WLG1_4
AACACATAAATATTACTAATATTTCATGAGTCTATATTAATATTAAAATAAAATTTGTCCATCTATTAGTATTAATATAAATTTAAAATAAAATCGCAGTTCTATTAATGTTAATGTTTCGATTTATGTTTCGATGCTACTATTTATATCAATATTGATATTAAAATAATGGCGTGACCCAGTTTGCTGACAACTAAACCCCAGTTGCTGCCGTAGGAATCAGATGCAGCACGCGTCGGAGCTGGCGACCATCGCACTGGAGCTGCTGCAGTCGGTGGAAGACTACGCCATCCCGCACATCCCTGACGAGACCATTCTCATACGCTCCGGCATTCACACTGGTCAGTCCACACTCCACACTCCACACTCCACATTAGGCATGGGCACGTTTACAACAATCTTTAAACGTTTGAACGCTTGCGTTTACAGAGAAAACGCTTGCGTTTGAGAAAACGCGTTTTTCCGGTTAAACAAGTGAGCGTTTAAATGCATTTAAACGTTTAAACGGTTAAACAAGTCAGCGTTTAAACGTTTAAACGGTTGATCAAGTAAGCTTAAACGTCTAAACGGTTGAACAGTAAGCGTTTAAACGTTTAAACGTTTAAACTTTTAACCGCGTTCAAACGTTTAAACATATAAACGCGATTAAACGTTTAAACGTTTAAACGCGTTTAAACGTTTAAACGTACTAAACGTTAAACGGTTCGAAAACCGCGTTTTTGGAACCCGTTAAACGGTTCAAAATCGTTTAAACGTTTAGACGTGCCCATGCCTACTCCACATTAGAGTTCTGCCACTAGCAAATTTTCCGGGCCGCGGCCCGCGGCCCGCTACAGGCCCGGGCAGAACTCTACTCCTCATCCACTAGCCCGTTTAGTCAGTATCAACCCTCCTTTTGGAATCTCCCAGTGACAACTAGGGAAAGCTTCATATGTGCCGCCGTTCAATTTCATAGCACTCATTCTCTCCTGTTGGGTCACGGCCCAACAGGCCTTTACTTTTGATTCTGGCATTGTAACGCAGTGTTAGCGTTAAAGTATGTGTGTGGAGCGTGTTTTGCATGTACATATGTTATTGTGGATTTGCGTTTGTCACGGACAAAATGCCGTATATTTAGTCACTGACATGCTTTCGTCAATGTTGACGGGTAAACAATTGAGAATGAAAAAGTATGAAACAAAATTATCCACTGGGAATCGAAACCTCATGGATACCAGCCTACCAAATAAACAACTCGACCACACACACCTTCAAGTCCTGATGCTTTACTTTCGGTCTTATCCAAAATTGGATTTATCGGATTATATTTAACTTTATTTCGTCAATAACGCAGCGTCAGTTAAGGGGGGGGCTACCTGTAAAAGTGAAAATTTTAGGTTCTCCGATTCGCTTCAAATTTGCACACAATGTAGCTCCAGTGAAAGCGCATCGCAGGTGTAACAAACTGGAACCAATGCTTTTGCCAATTTTTTTACTAGGGACTCCCAAAAATTCAATTTTACGTGTAAATCATAGGCGCAAAAAAAATTTTTTGTGCTCATAAAGCGTTCCTTTACTCGAAATTTTTGTGAATACTGACAAAGCTGATTTTTACATGATTCGTTAGCCTAATGTCATATCTCAACCTCTGTGATCCAGTTTTTTAAATTATTGCTCATGGCCTGAGCAGTGACGCCAAATATAAAATCACTCAAATTTGGCGTGCCCAAAAAACAGCCATTTTTTCACATTTCACCCTCGATTTTAGAATTGAAAATACATACCAAAAATCCGGATCAAACGACTTTGCGCTTACATGTGGGCTACTACTATGCCAAGTTTCAGCTTGATTGGCTTGATGTGGTTTCGGTTAGAACTGTCCAAGTAAGGGCTACTTTTAGGCTTTTTGGCGTACTTTTGCCTATGTAAATACACTGACAAACGCACAGAACATCTTAATTGTTCTTATCTGAGGTTGGAGTGCCTTGGGGGAGTAACATATGTGAAAATAAGCAAAATTGGAGAACTTTAATTTTTGACCTGGGTAGCCCCCCCCCTTAAGAGGGTAATTGCGTTTTTAGGTGTTTTTTTGGTAAGCTATAGCTCAGCGTTTACAAATCCAAATCACAAGCGATCTTTTGCATTAAGTAGAGCAATATCTTACCTAAATCTGTACCATGCACTGGAACTTGACCTTTTATTTTGTTTCCAGTACAAGCGGCTAAAAAAAGTCCTTTCCAAACTATTAGAATGTTTTACAAAAAGTTTGCGCCACAGCTGTGAATCATGCGATTAATGTTGGGGCTGAATGTTGTTAAGGTTTTTGACATGTTTAAAATCCCCAGGCATCTCCCCCACTTTTTTAATAACTAGTAAATTCACTGAGAAAATAGCTTAAAAGCAAACGCACCGAAAAGTTAACATATTCTCTTGTAATTAAAACCCTCTAAAAATGTCCTCAGGTGAAATTTCGAAAAAGTGAGAGACATGCCTTGGGATTTTGACCCTTACAGTACTGTGCTGAAAATTCTTGCTCAGGCGTTATTTATAACTTGAGTTCTGGTGGCGCAAAGTTTACATAGAACTCACAGAAACCTCGAAAACGCAACTACCACCTTAAACGTAATTTATTGAAACTTGGCAGACACCGAGGTACCGTATGTGAGCCATGTGGGGTGGTGCAAAATTTCAGCCGGCTATTTTCATTCTGTGCTGCGCTATTAGCAAAGTTAATTTAAATCTAATCCGTTAAATTAAATCCAATTTTGGATAAGGCTCTTTGTGAATAATTATGTACCTATGTATGTGGCACAACTGCCTTGTTACAATTTTGACACAACAACTGATCAAGTTAAATAGTAATAAAAATGGCTGTAGTTGCCTGAAACTTTTGATTGAGTTTACATGGCTGCAAAAAATACGCTTTTTGTGGCATTTAATTAAGAATGTATGTTAATTCAGCTAACTCAACAGGTTTACGATGGCCTTTGGCCAATCGCCAATGTACTTGAAGATGAAGGCCTCGTACTTACTGAATGGTTTTCCCGAAAAGTTAGTTTGTTGTGTACAAACTGACATTTTTTCAACGTGGCTTAGTTGTTTTTTGCTCAGTTCAGTTATGTTTTATGTGCAATGTTTTGGGCAATCTCATAGTGAATATTCTTGCTTGTTGAATTGACTTTTTGGACAAGGGTTGAAAACTTGTACATAACTTAATAGAAATACCCTTGATGAACTGTAAAAAGCTAATTCACCGAATTCAGATCGTCTAAAGTCTTGCATTCGACGCATTTCTGGAATGTTTGCGATGCATTTGGCAGCCCAAAAAACTAGAATCTGTAAACGAATAGCCAAAAAGTACTTGGAATGATTGGAAAATGGCTTGTTGTTTCATTGAAAAAATTTTTCATGTGAAAATGTCATGGTCAGGTCACGTGTTGAAATTTGGTCATATAGTCAGCAAAAATGTACTCCGCTGACGTCTTTTCTTCAGTGCTTACAGCAGAAATGTCACTGAAATTTTCATTCATTTGTATTTATAAATTGCAACAAATTTATATATTATTTATATATTATGTATTATAAGTTGCAACAAATTGATATCATTGATTGCAATAGACTACCCAGACATTTCCTTTGCTCTCACAGCACTTTGTCCCCTGGTGTGGATATTACAGGCCAGTGCGTTGCTGCAGTGGTGGGCTTGAAAATGCCCCGGTACTGTATTTTTGGCGACACCGTGGTCACTGCCTCGCAGATGGAGTCCACCGGATACCGTGAGTTGCCCCCCACGCTGCACACGTCTTAGCCATTCAAATTTCCACCTGTTTACAGCGTGTATATGTATAGAAACAGATATTGAGTATTAAAAAGATTAAAGGATTAGATAGAAAAGTTATTGAAAATTTAAAAACTGTAAATTTAATACAGTATGGCACAGCATGAGTCATCACTGCCTAAATCTATAGTATACAAGACGGGTTAAAACTTGGCATCGAGAGAGCACCTGAGCAGTCACTTAGCCGTTGGAAAGAGTGCAAAATGAGATGAGTACCTATGCAATTTGTCCCATTGGCCAGCTGGGTAGCGCGATAGATGGTAGCACAACAGCAACAACAACAATAACAACAACAAATAAGGTCCGAAACAGGACTGTTTCCAAGTTGGTTAGTAGTACCTAGCAACTAGGGCCCGAACAGGCTCCGAAACGTACCAAAATGAGTCCTGCAACTTACGCAATTGGCACATTTTCAATTAGACTGTTCCAAAACGGGACTGTTTATTAATAGCTCCGCCCACAAGCAAGCTACATATCGTTCTCTCACATTGAGGGCGGAGCTAAAAGTTTGCTCCAGTCTGACGGGCTGATATTTAACAACTAGAGGGTCCCATTTGGCGACGTGTCCTGTTTGGAAACGTGCCCATTTGGGTGCGATGCAGGACCCTTTTTGCCCCTGGTACCCATTTGGGAACATTCACATTGTGAACCTTTCTGGCCACTACCGCGCTTCCAGGCTGGGCAATGGGAAGAGTACTGTTGCCATAATGTGCTCCTGCTGTCGGTGAGGTAAACTGTTTACCGTAAACGTCAGGCTTATCTGTTTGCAGCTGGGCGCTGTCAGATCTCCGAAGACACGAAGCGAGCCCTGGCGTCCTTCCGAGACTTCGTCACAGTGCCCCGAGAGGATCACGTGGAAAATGTCTGTTTACTTCCGTTACGGATTTCTAGTCAAAATAGATGCTTATAATTTTTTAAATTATGATTAATAGGCTAACACTCGCAAGTACAGCTGCGCTTTGATTTTAGTTGAACTAAATTGAACGAAAACGAAAAACAAATACGCTTATAAAAACGCTTAACTAAAACAAAAACGCTTATAACTTACAAATAGTGCGTCCTAGACCCATAATCCTTTCATTATGTTTTGTTCATCATAAATTCTCTATCGAATGGTGGTTTTGCGAGCTCTCTAGGGCGCACGTAGCTAGAGCAATGCCCAAACAACTAGAAAATGTCAAAGTCTAGCTGCCTAGAGAAAGAACCTCACAACATTTAAATATTATAGAGTTTCAGTTGGTTATCAGAGAAGGCAGCAAACTGGGCGTCTGGTGACATAATCCGACGTGTCATAAAAGGCATAAAAGTTGGAACGCCAATAGCCATTTTTTGACAGGGACTGTAGAATATGAATGTTTTAGAATATTAATTGCCGCACGCATTGGCTGATTGGCAAAGCTGGACTGAACTTTCGGGTGGATTTGAGCAAGTCAAAGGAGAAGTATATGACTGCCCGATATTGGCGGGACGATTCCGACGTTTGGCTGGAAGAATTCACTAATTGAACCATACATTTCCTGGCTGCGCTACATATTTTACAAGTCTACTGCTCTAGTACGACTGAAGCCAGGGGTGGACTCAAGTCGTGTGTTGGGCTGGGTTGGGTCGGAAAATCTGAGCCGTTGGTCAACCCACGGGTACCCACTTCGGGCTACGCAGTTCGCGAATTTTTTCGACCCGTGAAATTTGGTAAAATTAATACGTCGGATTCCAATTTTAAAAAATTTGTGTCCTACGTATAGTCTCATTGGGCTAACTAAAGTAGCTATGTGGATTATGTACAAATGTACACTGTAGCAACTACATTTGGGCATCAGTTAAAAACAATCAACCATCAGGTACAGTATTTGGGAATGGTGGGTCAAAGTGGGTTGCGGCCTGCGTGTCGACTCGTACGGCGTTGCCCATGAGTGTCACCGCGGGTTGGCTTACCGAAAGACTACTCAGTCAGCCGTCTTTTCTCGTCATTGGCCCAGACGTTTTCCATGTTTTTGTGATACATGTGCTTTTAATTATGCACTTTTCCAATAAAAGTTCAATTTATTATGTGTTACCCGAAATGACGGTATGTAGTTATGTACAGTAGTTTATGGTTTACACTTCCGCCGCTTAGTTGAGATAGCAACAGACAGTTTTAGTTTAAATTGCAGTTAAGTAGTTTAAACTAAAACTGTTAGTAACATTGGGGGATAATGAACAGAAATATTAACAACTATTAAAAAGCATCCTCATTGTTTAAATTATTAAATCTATGAGTTAGTGTGCCTGCTCGTAAAGTAAAAACTTCATAAAGAAATTTAGCAAAATTGCACATGCACAAAGTGCACATGTGAGTGTACGTGTTGCATTTTGAAACATCACACTAAACTTTTGACTCAGGTTTTGGCTTAGGCTTATGTCGGCAGGAATCACACAGGCGCCACCAACAGCACAGGCAACTATCTGGTGCACAAACAGCATACTCCCGAAGTTGCGTTGAAATTTTGGAATTTTATATTGTGGTTCTGCAGAAAATACTGCTTTTGCGATGAAAAAGTCAAACCTGCACATTGGTTAAATACATAAGCATAGGTTTCGCTGTGTGGCAGTAGGACTAAAAATTACCGTCAACACCTACAAATCCCTGTAAAAACAGATCACAGATCTTGTCACTAGAATAGACTAGTCAGAAGCATGGCTCCAGATTTGGTATGTAGTTCATCATGTGGTCATCACATGATCCTCTGGTCATGAAAGGGTTAAAGCAGCATAATATGTCCCATTGGGGAATTTATGTTTGGAATTTTTCAACAATGAACCATGAAAATAACATTGCTTGAAGTAGAGCAGAATTTACGGTTCCGAGGTTCTGTTCCGTATTTTGTTCTGTTCTGTTCATATTTTCTCTGAAAAATTAACTTGAAGTTAGAAAAGAAGGAAATGCAAGAGTAGCCTACCTATTTCGAAAATACCTATTGATTTTTGATTTTTGTAACGTTTTCAAAATCGAAAATCGTAGACAACTGCTATATTATGAGTAACGAAAATGCACTAATGTGTTCACCAAACTAAGATTCAGTAAGTTAACACCATAATTTCGGTTTTCATTTATATTGTAAAAGCATAACAAGCACATTATTGCACGAAGTTAACAAAAAACGGACACAAAAAGAACAAACAACGTAGACGTCAACAAAAAAGAATTTAAATAATTTACAAAAATAATTTAACAAGCACATTATTTCCTTCCATCAACTGTTATTAACAACCAATCCACGGGTATTTCTGAGAATGCTTAACCGGACTTCACGAAGTGGTTGACTAACGAAATTGAGCAAAACTTCGGCAAATTATCATGAAAACAATAAGTTTAGTAACGTCCGATTAATCTGGAATCCGCAAATACCCATGCTCATACGTTTAAACTACAATGTTTTATTCACAATTGATTAGCAAGATGATAGATATCATCATAGATATCATATATGTTCATATTAATGATACAAACTTTTTGGGTTAACGTGTGCATGAGACTGACTGATTGGTTGTTGTAGCACTAAATGAACATAAACAACACAAATTACAATAGATGCACCACAACTGTTGCGATGAATGAGAGGCATGTTTGGGAGACAACTAGTAGCCAGGGGCCAGCCTTGCGGGCGGACAGTGGTCGCAGGAGCCCGGAGGACCATTGGCGCCCTCGTCCCCTCTTGCGCCCGGCGCCCCGTTCTGTCCGTCACTCCCAGGCCGGCCCTGCTCCCCGCGCTCCCCCTCCCTCCCCGGCTCCCCGTCCTGCCCAGGCGCACCCACAGGCCCGGGGGCTCCCACACCTCCCGGCCGTCCAGGCAAGCCCGGGGGACCTTCTGGGCCAATCACGTCGCGACTCTCTCCGGGGTCTCCGCGGGGGCCAGGGGGTCCGGAGGGTCCCGAGGGGCCGGGGGGTCCACGGGGGCCTGGTTCTCCCCCAGAGCCGTCCGCACCGTTCACCTAAATCAAGCAAACAATTTGTTACCATAATGTAGCCGTCGACCTGAGCCATCTTGACACGTACATATGTAGTTGACCGACTGAATGAAGAAACTGAAGGAAATATTGAACAAAGGTATGCGAGTATTGGACTGACCCCATCGACCCCTGGCTCGCCATCAGGCCCGGGAGCGCCCTTGGGACCGCTGTCGCCGGGTGGTCCGTCCTCGGCCTCGCAGGGACACTGTGGGGGGTAGACCTGCTGCGGCTCTTCGTTGGCGGCCGGGGCTCCGTTCCGACCAGGGTTCCCGGGCAGACCGTCCGTCCCGTCCCTGCCATCGCGGCCCGGCAGTCCTGGCTCGCCCGCGGCCCCACGGTTGCAGGTGCAGCCTGAAACAGCAATTGGGCGCTGTAGTGTCAGTTGGAACAGGGCAACGTTACTATATAAGCCATGTCACCTTGTGTCTGCTGTGGCTGGGCCACTGACACCCAATAATCGCTTGCGCTGCTTAACTACATTACTTTGCATGCGTGGTTTCATAACCTGCAAATGTCTGACTCTGCAAAGCTACGTAGGCCGTTTTTTTCAGGTGCACGTCTCAGTCTACTATTGATTTGTTATTGGTTAGCCATAACAAATGATTCCAAATTCTTGAATCTATATCTTCTTCAGTGATCAGGATGATCTTTTAAAAGCTAAGAAATTTAACGGATAGAGGCAAAATGACCTAAAATGGTTTAAATTTGCACAAGCTTGATGGTTCAGGTGAGGGCTTTAAAATGCCACACCGTGGTTGGGATTGGAAAAGGAAATGTGGCTGACTCACATTCGGGTCTGTTGTCGAAGGCGGGTCGGACGATGGCGGGTCCCTCCTCCTGGAACTCGGAGGCCCTCTTGTCCCGGCCCCAGTCCTGCCCGGCCGCCCTCAGCATCCCGAAGGCCCGCATCACTTGCTCGGGCTTGGCATCCTTGTGGCCGCGCTCGATCTCCAACAGCTCCTTCCAGATCGTCCGAGACTTCATCTGAAACATCCACTATAAGCTTATGTATCTGATATGATAGTACATAGTTATTACAATTGCTTAATTGTTCACGTCCAGAAGGTGTGCGAGCACAGGGTTGTGTACAGATTTTCCTCTTCCTTGTGTTGAAGTTATGCCAGGCCACGAGTAGTAACTTCAATACAAGAGCATTCCTAAGCTTCCGAATGGAGGGAGTTAATGTTTGTTACTTACTATATACATAGTATTAGGGGTTGCTTGCACTTTGTTCACCAACTGAGTACATAACACGTTCAGAGCACGGACAATGGGATATGGCCATATGGGTGTGTCTTTGGTTGGTGCTAAGTGGAGGGCTTTGGCTGGGCTGACCTTGCAGTAGGACAGTTCTCCCTCCATCTCCGCCTGCAGCACTTGGACGTAGTGGAAGATGGTGGGGAAGGTGAGCAGACAGGTGGCCACGGCCACGGTGCTCAGGGCCACGGCCAGAAAGGCCACGCGGCGCAGGTGCAGAGAACGCTCCAGTCCACACTTGTCCATCTGCAACACAGCAATTGCACAACAACCACAATTCATAAGTGTTTTCCAATAGGCTCGACAGGCAATATGCTCTTTGTGCAACGAGAACTTATTGCACTATGACAAACACCTTATTGAACTAGCAATGCTGCGCAGCCAATTTATTCTGATGAACATATTGCTTTGTGCAACGCAAAGAACCTTTAGTGAAAACCTATTGCACGTTTTACTTATGAATAAGCTTGTGTAGCGCAAACCTGGCCAAATTGCCCAACTTACGCTACCTGACAAATTGCACCTTACCTAAAATTTTGACTTGCCTGAAATCCCTCTTGCGCATGTGCGCATGTGAATTTTATTATACTATACCAATTCAGCCTAAATATTTTTTCAAATTGTAGCAATATATATGCACGACTGTAGTTGGCCCCCTCCCTTATACGGGCATAGAAAAGATGCGGCTTCATGGTTTTACAAAAAAATACAAGTATCAATTCAATCAATAGAAGCTATCGGGGTTTAACTTAAAGCAGATTTGATGACGCATCTGAAGAAATGAAGTACTACATAAGTGCTAAAATTAAAAGCTACCTTATTTATGTAGCCTTGTGGTTTAAATTGGGCTGGTGGGGGTACCGGTAGGAGCGTCAGGAAATACAGTGGACTTACAGTTTGCCTGAGATGCCGAAGTTGAAACTGCCGAATAGCGAACTGATGCCGTTTGACAACTGAGCTGCTTTTATAACGTTAGTGGAGGCGCAAATTCTGTTCAGCAGTTAATTCATCACAAGTTCTTAAAGCAAATTTGTTATTGCAAATTGCAGAACTTTGAATGCCTGGGGGTGCTGTTAGTAATGTGTCGTTAACAACCTACCGCTGTTAAAACACAATTGCTAGGTCAAAACTTTTGTCAGAAACTATTTTGCGCAACTTGACGTTCAAACATGCCATTACGGTACGAACCTTTTAAAATTTAGCCTTGAGAATATATTTAAAACTAATTGCATTGGAATTAAAATACCATCCGCGGGCAACTCGTAATTCGGGGTTCGCTGTTAAGTCAAGAAAAAAGTTGCCTATTTTTTTACTAAAATATAACGTTTATGAAAATGAATGTTTTGACATATGCATAAAACGACCTTCTGGGAACGACAATGCTTACTCATTATTTCTGGTTCCTCTACGCATTTCAAACAATCTGATGACTCTATGCTACCCCCACTCCGCTGAGTTGTGTTCTAATTTAAAATATAAACCGACACATTTTGAATTGTATTCACGTCAAAATTCTCAAGGACATTTTCTATCTATTAATAAAATTAACGACATAGCAGCCAAAAATTTGAAGTAGTCAGGCAATAAAAATATAAAGACCCCCCAAATTTGGCCAAAAAAATTACACTGTAGGCAACGAACGGCGAGTTTATTGCAACTCTTTGGTGCCTTGGGGGAAGTTTCTGAAACCTGAACACGTTTTTCTGAAGACCTAATCAATAAAAATATATTCAAGATATGGGTAACAAGTTAACTTTATGTGCAAATACAAGGCACGGCAATGGGTACCCGCGTAACTCCAACAATATTTTTAGGGCGTCTCTCGAAAAGAAACCGACAACTAAGTCTACAACAAAGCTTCTGTTTTGGTTCAGCTATATTTCGGATATGTTTTTGTATCTGGACGGACAATAGAGATAACCTAGACTAATTCCTGCAAAGATTGACGCAGAATACAGTTCAATCAAGTTTACTGCTGAGATTTCAAACGCTACAACAACCATTCTAGACGTTCAAATTATACTGGACAACGACGGACATATACTTACTGATTTATGCACCAAACCGACAGATAAACACCAAATGCACAAAAAACTACCATCCAAAAAAACAAAACAAACACATTCTAAAGCAATTAGATACTTACATAGCTATTTATTTTAAATGAGTAACTAGTTTACTCATTAAAATAAATAGATGAATAGTGAATACTTTACTAAATAAATGATTGCATACTTACAGTACTGGTCAAAAGTAGATATAAATGCCCGCTGCGGGCACCCTACATGCCCGGAAAGCAGGCAGAGCACGGGTACAGAACGGGCAGCAATAATCACTCATATAAATTGCTTTCGAGCATCATTAATTTTTAAAGTCTAGCGGGCAGACCGGGCACCTTAGCTACAAACTATTTAAACTGAATAAATAGTTGTTTAGGGTGCCCGATGTGCCCGCTATACTTTTCAATTTAATAATTCTTGAAAGCAGTTAAATGGGCAATAACTGTTGCCCTCTCTGCAATATGCACTGCCTTCTTTCCGGGCACTTTTTCTCCTGCAGCGGCCATTTATATCTACTTTCGACCAGTCCCGTAACTAACAATAGTGAATACTTAAAATTGTTTAAATTTAACTTAATGAAAAGTGTTTATCCAAAAAATCCATCTATACTTTTCAAAATAATATTACAAATTAGCAAAACTTAAATAACAAGACCCTGAAAGCTTCAAGTTTTCTTGACACATATATATCTATCTGTCGATTTCTGAGAAAACGACGTCGCGATGGGTTAAAAAATAGAACAGCGGAAACTTTGCATATTTGTTGGTAGTAATGAGCCTCCAGCCTCCCCAACAGTATATATAACCCTTTTCGTTGGTTATAGAGTTATGATTTTATTGTTGGTTAGTTATAAAATAAAAATTGTGAGTTAAATTGTTACACTTGACTTTTACACTTTACTAATAATCAATAGTTGCTATATTTGAAACTTTAGCTGAGTTTAAGAGACAAATTTCTCACTAAACTGAAGAGTTTATTTTTTATAAGCAACAATTTCAAAAGGTGTTTCATTATTCACATCCATCGGATAGTTTGAACGGTGGAACTTTTTCAATTCTTATAAGACATCTACAGAAACATTCAAATGTCACTATTGATTGTGGAACTTATTTAAAGCCCATGGAGCCTAGAGATAGGATCGGTTCCACTGGAACCGGATGGAACCGGAACCGGAACCGCAACCGAACCGGCAACAATTTTGGAACCGGAACCGAACCGGCAACAATTTTGGAACCGGAACCGGAACCGGCGTGGTGCCGGTTCCAAACAGTTCCATCATTTTTTTGGTGGCCATCAATGGTTTTATACAGTTCTGTCTGTACATTTTAGTTTTGCTACCGAACCTGCCATAGTTTATATTTTATGTGCAGGCTTTTTATGATGCCGGCAGCTAACTTTGGCGACTAACTTGGTGTCCATGACATCTAAAAACGGGGTGGGTCAATTTTCGGATCGAGTCAGCGGGTAGAGGTTCAGCAACCCATAATGTTTGTTAGGTTGTAAATATTACGTCGGCTCAAAGTTTCAGCTTTAATTAAAGCTAAATTCTAAAATCTAGTAATTTTTATTTAATTTTCATACAGTTCAAAAAAATTTTGTGGCTATTTATTACAGCTAAACAAGCTTTAAGTTAGCATAGAAAATGGTTTATTACAGCGTTTGGCCTAAAATGGCACTCCGGGAATCAAAACATCAAATCAAACATACTGACCAAAAGTGAATTAAATTTTTTGCTTTGAACTCACTGGGTGGATTACACAAAGGTGGTTTTACTAAACCATGGCTTTACGTCGATTATGATTTGCACATAATTTCATTACAAAAAATTGCCTGATTCGTTACGAATTTCGTGAATTTTCTAAAACCATGGTTTTAGCTGAGTTCAAATTTAAAACCTGCAGCAAAGCAGGTCTCTGTTTCGCTGAAATTACAGATGAGCTAAAACCATGGTTTACGAAAATCTACGAAATTCGTAACGAATTAGGCGAATATAAAAACGTAAGTAAAACCATGGTTTAGTGAAACCACCTTGGTGAAATCCACTCACAGATTTTGGCCATTTTTCCTGTTGGGCCACAGCCCATCAGGTCTTTAATTTTGATTCTGGTATCTTTAACACTGTTCTAGCGTTAAAGTGTTTATGTGCGGAGTGTGTTTTACACATCTTCTATCTTAGATTTGCATCTGTCACACTAAAATGCCTTGTAGTTTCGCTGTGTTGTTGAGATCGGGGCTATTGTTGAGAAGTAATTCGAAATGCAAAAGACTGCCAAAAAGTGATCAACTTAGAATCGAACCTATGACCTCATGGTTGAGAATCTGTGAAACTAACCACTCGACCACAAAGATCACAGAGTCCCGAGACTAAAAGTACATTAGGATATTATTAATAATAATAAATTTATTTAACGTCGTTACAAGCACGAGGACAAGGCTCATTAATAGGATATAAAATATCGTAAGCAAATTGATAACAATAACAGATCCAAAATAAGTATCAATTAATAATAAGTTCCAAAAACAGTTATATAACACGGCACATAAATCCTTCTTTGCAAAATCGTAAAATTTAGGAGTTAGGACTGGAAAATTTTGTGAAACGTTGGCCCAGGTTCACAGGGTTAAAATTCTCGTACCTAAAATATTCAACGACAACTAAACGATCTTGCTCTGTGGAATCCGTGGCGCAGAGTACTAGCGCATTGGTTTATTAGCCAAAAGTTTGCTGGATCGAGCCCAGCCGGAGACAACTTTTTTTACCTTTTACACAATATTCGCTAAGTCGATTTGCTGTTTACTAATTGCAGCAATAACTTATTTTACGTCTTGATCCCGTATCTATTGTGCACTTTGTACAAACTTTGTTAAAATAGCTAAAGAAGATGTTTTGTATGGAAGATAAATCAAGTAAGTAAAATAATGCTGTAGCTGGCCCAACAGGTTTACGATGGCCTCTGGCCAATGTGCTTAAAAATAAATGCTTGATGCTTACTGAATGCTTTTGCCGCAGATTGGGCTTGTTCCGACAGCTCATCGATGTTGACAAATTTTTACCCCTTAGGCTTATTTTGGTCAAAGTTAAACAAGTGATTTTAACTGATTTGATTGAAATTCGAAAATTTAATAGTTTTTCACTTAATTTTGAATTGCTACTTTCGTGACTAAAACTACATTGGTTAGCAACACTCCAACTGAATTAAATATTTATTAAATTACTTAAAGCTAAAAGAATGAATCTTCCACTTCTACCTAGTCTACCTACATCATTGGCTATTGGAATGCAATTTTCCAAATTATAATAGCTACGATCAGCCCATTAGTATTTTCTATTCACGGCTCATTTGGCTGTGGCTGGCTTTCGCAGCTGACAGTAATCTTGAAACAAGCAAAGTCTAATGCAAAATGGCCTGGCCACATCAAACCTATATTTTCACTCTGTGAACCAAAATCTGCTGCGCAGCAGATTTGTATTTTAGTCATGTGCGCAGACAACGCAAAATTTTTGACGAAAAAACACTGGTACCGTCAGCGTTGAATTTTTGAATAACTTGTCATAACATTGCATAATTGTGGTCCGTATTTGAGAGTATGTAAATTTTATGAGATAACATATCGCAATGAGACCTGTGTGATTTAGTTAGAGACTTTGCTGCAAGTTTACTCTGCAATGAAATAGTGCAATATGTGAGACGTTATTAAACTTAATACAAAACTGTGTAACAACTAGCCTTGCATTTTATCTCGGCAATCATGAAAATATATGCAAATGAGCTTCTATCAACTGTACGTGTGTTAACTACTAGTGTGTTTACGTATTTACGTACCTAGGTAGCTGTGAATATACATATATATCACGTAGACAGAGCAACACGAACATAGCAGACACATTTCAAACACTCACTTACATTCACACAGACCCGCACAATTACACAGATGAAACCACGCAAAGACGCATACACATAACTCACTTATGTTAGTTACACGTTATTTTTCCGACACATTCTAAAGAAGCCTGCTGCGCTGTGGCGCAGCAGGAAAAATAAACACTACAGCCCAATTTCAGAAACCTGAAGTTTGCCTACACATACGTATTTTTCAAAAAATAAAACTTTTAGTACTAAACTCTGTTGAGAAGAGTATCAGAAGCCAAAAAGTAGTTGTCGAAAAATTTGTTTGAAAAATAGTGTATTTTTATCAATGTTGCTCAACGTATTTTGGAAATTTTTGTAGAAAGGTTTGCCTACACATACGACGTTTCAAAAAGTTGCAGCTTGCAAACTGCTGCATAAAACTGTTTTAAAAAGTACCAAAAGCCATATATATAGAATTTTTTGGTATATCGATTTGACGAGTTTTCCAATTGAAAAATTGGCTAAAATAAGTTGACCAAAATTTGACGTTCTGTACATCAAATAAAAGCTAGTTTAAATTTGAAGAACTTTTATTCTTGAGATAACCAACGAAAACTTTACTGAAAATTTTTATCCCCCAAAGTCGGTTATTCAGAGCGCCACCTTAAAATTGGAGGAAAGATTAGATCTTGTGTGCGCACTCACATGCGACAGCAAATTTTCTGACATAAAACAGTACAAAAGCTATTACATCGATCAGGTAATCCTCTGTATACTTACATCTTGGAAATTCATGCTATTTTGTCAATTATAAAGTCATCAGAGTGTAAAAAACATATGTAAAATATTAGAAAAAAATTACGTAAATCATCAATATAAAAGTGGAACCGAATTTGGAACCGGGAACCGGCAAATTTCTAGAACCGGAACCGGAACCGGAACCAGAACCGGTACCCTGGAACCGGAACCGGAACCGGAACCGGTAAAGTGGAACCGGTCCCATCTCTAATGGAGCCTCTACTGGCACATTCAATGTCACTAAATTGTAATGTACGCGTAAATCTAGCAGCGTGCACTTAGTTATTAACCTCAGTTATTGCACTGTTATTGCCAGACAGGATTCAACTACATATTATAGCAAGCCTATCTTGAAAATTCAGTGCATTAAGGCGTTGAAAGAAAGAGGATGTCCCAATTTAGAAAGAATGAAAGAAATGGGGGCGCCGGGAATCGAACCCGGGCCGCCTGCTTCGAAGTCAAGCATGCTACCACTACACCACAGCCCCCGAGTCTCATAGGCCCTAATTCTCATTTTCAACAAAGGTGGGAGTGTCGCCAAAGCAGTTTTGCTCATATGTTGCAAAAAATGAGGTTTTCGCTGTGAATTTGTACGTTCACTGAGAAACTAGTCCAATGCTATATGGTGTCAAATAATTGCTGCCGGACACTAGATTACCGATATCTACCAATATTTAGAACCAATCACCATTTGTAAGCCAGACTTCACACAATAGGGACATCAAAGTTCAAAAAATCTAGCCATATTTCAGATTGGCCAGCTTGTGAAGTACACATAATGTTTTGACGCAATAATTTTTGTATTAAGTTTTGACATATGTTTTTTTGAATTTTTTTGCCACAAATAAGAAAAAAGAAAGATAAAGGTACGTTTTTCTTTTGATTTTAAAATAAGCGTCTAGATTTTTCACAATATATCATTATTGCTGTGAGTATTTCACTGTTTACGCACAGTTTTAAAGTTCAAACAGTTATTACTCCGCAACCTCTCAAGCAATTTGTATTAAATTTTGTGTGCATAAACTGGAGCATGTTTGCTATTAATCTGTGTAAAGAATCTAAACAAACAGTTTGATAATTGTGACGAAATTATCGATTGTGAATAGGTTTTAAAAAGACATTTTTTCGACTTTGTGACTTCACTGCAAAGTGTATGTTGCATCAATTTTGCTGAAACTTGGCGAAAATATTTGCCTTAACACATATTTTTAGAATATATGCAGAACAATGTCTTATCTTTTACTGAAAAAGTTTTACAGTCGAGCAAAATCGACTGCTTTCGCGACACTACCCCCTTAACTAACATCAATTATTAAGTGCACGCAGTTAGATTCGCAGCATGCATCTAGAATCCAGTTATTGCATTGCTGTAGGCGTGCATCTTTTGGCCGGCTCACATTAGGCAGAAATATGATAATTACAATATATATATAATAATTAATAGGATATAAACTATCCTAAGCAAAATGATAAGTACATATAATAATTCGGATTTGATCATACCAGTGAAAAGTTCAAGTTATGTTTCTTAACACATTGATATTTATTAAGGTGGCGCTCAGGGGAACCGACTTTGGCGTTTAATTTTTTTCAGCGACATTTTTGACCATAATGTCTTGATGAAAAGTTGTTCAAAATGAAAATAGCTTTCATTTGATGTGCGTATTGTGATAAAAAATTTTTTTTAAATTTTTTGGACAATTTTGTAGCCGTAACAAAAAAATTTTTGTTTCCATATAAAATGATTACTCATATCATTGCAATATGCGGTTTTTTAGCTTTAAATTGATGTATTAAACTTAAGAATACGCTGAAGTTTTGCTGAGTTATTTAGCCGTGAAAATAGCAAATCCAAAATGAAAAACCTACAAAGCTGATAAATTTTCGAAAATGTCAAATTTTTGATTTAATTTCTTGAAAAATTGAGTATGGCTTCTTGTAACTTTTTCAACGGAAATATGCAGTCCTAGGGAAGGTCTAATTTTTGAAAAAGTGAAACGTGTGGGCAAACCTCACATTTTTGCGTAGCGAAATCGACTACTTTTTTTGGACCTGGGTCCCAGCTGCCGTTTGCGATTGAGTTGAAAATTTGCACAATAAAAGAAAGAATATAAATGCAGACGTGAAAGTTTTTCGATTTTCAAATTTTGGCCCGCAGCACTTTTTGTAGTCGCTCAAACACGACTGACTTTTGAAAAATCGATTTTTTGCAAAATCAAAAATAAAAATAAAAAATCGAAGATCAATCACGTCTAAATTTTTGAGAGATCTTTCTATTGATACCAAGATCATCAAAATCGGTTGAAGTTTCGCTGAGTTAGGTCAAAAACAAAATTAGTGTGAATAGGAAATTCGACATGGTCATAAAATTTGACACATTCACATCAAAGTGCTGAACTGTATTAAAAATAGGTATTTTTGATGTCTCTTTGATATACAATTAAAGTGGTATTGCTATTTATTGCATGAGCTTAGCGCCAAACATGAGTTTTGTTGCTGAGCGCTACCTTAACCGAAACTCGTTCAATTTTTTAAAAATTTTCATTTTTCTCAGCAATTTTATCATATTTCCAAAGAAACTTACCAAAGTAATGATGAAATAAACATTACCTGTCAACAGCATCGGTGGCGCAATGGATTAGCGCGTGGTTTGTACGTAAATTGTTACTACAATCCAGATGTCTCCAGTTCGATTATGGGCTGATGCAAATTTTTTAAGTTTTTGTAATTTTATTTTTTCATGATTACAAAGATTGATCATCTTTGTAATTTCACGTGGTATGTGCAATACATTCCCAGCCAATGGATTGCTTAAAAAACTATATAGATATGCAAATGAGTTTAAAAGTAAGTATAAAAGGGGACAAAAAAATGAAAAGATCGTCAGTCTTAATTGACGAGCAAGCCGTCAAATTTGCCGGCTTGCTCTTTTTGTAAGCAGCGGCCTTCTAAGAGGAAGGTTCGCAGCTCCACCCACGGGTTTCGGCTTAGGCCGATGTCCTGTGGTAGGTGGCAGTTTTCAGCCAATATATTGGTTGAGAGCTGCCTAAACAGCGAGTACCTTTAAAGGTGGCAGCTGTAAGCTTTTGAAGCTGCAACCTTCTCCTTTAAAGGTGACAGCAGTCAGCTTTAGAGGCTGCTACTTTCTAAGGTTCACAGCGTAATCTGTAGGAGCTAATTTTTGGATTGCGGTTGGGGTTGGGTCGTGGTCCGCGCCTTTCCAATTCTGAATGAGCAGCGTGTGTTTGAACGAGTGTCAATCAACAGATTCTAAACTGATTTAAAATTTAGAAAAATAAGCCGCTTCTGAATAGTGAGTAGCTACCAGCTATGTACATAATTTAGAACTTGCTTTGAGTAGTCAAATCGAATGGGCACTGATCAAACTGTAACTACTCAGAAACGGCTCACTTTCATCAAAAGTATTGTGTGGTTATGTAGCGTCGCAGCCTCATGTCATGTTTGACAGTTCTGACAATTTCCTCAAAATAAGGGCTGACAGCGTGCACAGTGTGTAATCCAATTGCGAACACTCGCATTCGGATTGAATTGGCTGAATTTATGAATTAATAAATGAACTAGATTCAACTTGAATAAATCTGATCTAGTCAAACTAGTCTAAAGCCCGGTTCATACTCGTATTTAGTGACTGTCCCTGTCCTTAAGGTTTGTCCCTGTCCTTATAAAAGATTAATTCATACTTCCGAAGTGTCCTTTTCCTTTTCCCTATCCCTAAGCTGCGATTGATTTATACTTGTCCCTAAGCAGCTTAGGGAATGTCCTTAAGCAGCCATAAGGACTGTCCCTATGTCCCTAAGCAATGTTGAGCAATGTTCTACTTTTTCCCTGTCGCTAAGCAACTCGGCCAATCAAAATACGGCAGTGACTACATGTGACACGAAGAACAGCCAATCACGGACGAACTCGACTACTAGTGACAGAATGTCGTGGGCTTGTGTTGCAGTAATTATTCCATCGATATTTTTGGGTTATTTAACACATTTTTGCGTGAAAAATACTTGGTTTTCAATTTTTATACCAACCTGAAACATACTAAAAGTTTATAAAGATGTTTTAGAGTTCAAATTTACATGACCTGGTAGTCAAGTGGTTAAGAATTTTGCTCCTCAAACTATGTATCAGAGTTCGAATCCCATGTTCGAAATTTTGTCTTTTCTTTTTTTTCAGCTTACAAATAGGTTTGATAACTTTTTCAAGGTACTTTAAACAAAACGCAGTTTATCCAATGACGTTTGAGCATTAGTTCATGTGAGAAAGACTATTCCCTTGTCCTCAAGGAGTATGAATCAATCACCTCTAAGGACAGGGACAAGGACATTCCCTATAGACCTTAGGGACATTTCTTAAGGACAGGGACAAAGCATGAGGACACAGGGACAAGGACACCGAGGGACAGGGACAAGGACAACGCTTAGAGACAGGGACAACGCTTAGAGACAGGGACAACGCTTAGGGACGAGTATGAACCAGGCTTAAACTGGACGCACTAGACTTGTAATTAATAGGATTTGAACTATCCTAAGCAAAATGATAAATATAATAATTCGGTTCTGAGTATACCAATGAATAGATCAAGTTATGTTTATTAACACACTCATGCGTATTAACCAAAATTGATTCAAATTTCAAAACTTTTGAATTTATACCACAATAAAGTTATAGCCTAAAGTACATCAAAATGACGCAAAATTTAGTCAAAATATTTTGACCTTTTTCGGCATATAAGTCAGCGGTGACCTATAGCTTTTTTACTATCAAATAAAAGCTCTAACTCTTAGGTATCCAACAGCGAAAACTAAATCTTTTTATGCGGTACTTGAAAAAAATTATGGCCAAAACCATGGCAGCGATCCAGTTTTATTAATATTTCAAATGTATTTTGTTTTGACGCTATTGCGAACATGTCAGCCAGAATCTATAGGTTTGGTTAGTGTCAATTGAATGCGCCTTTTCTGAACAATCGAACTGCGGAAACTAGAAAATTTTTGGTGGAACCTAACAAAAGTTATTACCAAAACCGTGGTGGCTGAAAAACATCATTATGTGGTCAAAGACGTTTTTCCGTATATAAGTCAGCGATAACATATAGCTTTTGAATCAAATGAAAGCCCGTCTTCTGTCCTATTTAATTTTGAAACAAGAACCTTTTACGTGGTACCTGAAATAAGTTATGGCCAAAAGTTCTTTTTAGAAAACAATTTTGTTCGAAAAAATTCCTCCGCGACTACTCACACCATAAACGTATTGAACAAAAGGTCGAAAAATTGAGATCGTTAGAACTCGCTTCAACGTTGCCGTAGAAATATGAAATTGACATCATTCAACTCAGAATTGAAGGGGCTTTCGAGCGGTATATTACATGACGTTTACGGACGCAACGGCCAGTCGCGTATGACTATTATTTTATACTGACCCTTGGTCGCCGTTTACGTCATCATGCGACCTATTAATCGATAGCACTTGATGAACGCAAGCATATAAAACAAGTTTCACGTCGATACCATAACCCTAAAAAAAGTTATGGCTCCTGGAATTTTACCCTTTGGTGACTACCTATAATCACCTCATATGCGATCAAATCGCATTATAACTCAATTTTGAAACAAATTTCAAAATTTTAAAAATTATTTTGTTGTCTACAATAACGCACGTCAGGTTCTAGATATGGTCGAACTAGTCTAAACTAGACGCACTAGTCTTGTAATTAATTGGATATAAACTATCCTAAGCAAAATGATATATATAATAATTCAGATTTGCACATAACAAACGAAAGCTTATATTACCCTTATCAGTATTATCATCGTACTTAAGCTAAATTCTTTTTATGGAAACAAAATTAATTTTTGGAATCATTCCATAGTGTCAAATAATAGAAGCTAAATATCTTAAACCGATAGTAACTTACTGTTGTCGTAGCCCCCGTGGTGTAGTGGTTAGCACTGCAGCGTTTAACCCCGCAGGTCGCTGGTTCGAGACCAGCCGGGGTTCTTTTTTTCATTTTAACTTTTTTGATTTTTTGAGCAAAACGAAAGTATTTTCACTTCATTAGTACGCATTTCGAGCCAATTATTTTAGTTACGTACATACCGTAATTACCGTTTGTTGGGGCTGATTGCACATATCACATCATGAGTGATCAAATCTTTGAGCAATTGAATATAGGCAAAAATTTAAATAAGCTGATTTTTTCAATATTGTCACATAAAACAGACTTCGCTAACAGACATGGTCGAACTAGTCTAAACTAGACGCACTAGACTTGTAATAATAATAATAATAAACTCAAAATAAGAAACAAGACCTTATTTCGGAAATAGAGGGGCATTCTCACTAAAAATATAAAATAAGAAAGTCGAAATAAGGTTTTTTATGTCAGAAATACCTAAGCTTATATCTGAAATAAGAAGTTGAATTTATTTTAACGTAAAAATTAATAAACAAGCAATTAGCAATCAAAGGCGTTTGCTAGAGCGCGAAAATCTAAGCCACACTTCCTTTTAGCTGATTGGTTTAGTCAAAAATTCTCTGTATTGTATGTTATTGTATTTAGTATAAAAATACTAATTTCACGTACTTTTTGTATGTTTGTAGTAGATTTAAACAGCAAGGAAAAACGAGCACATTTTCGATACATAATTTCTAAGACTACTGTCAAGTAAATTGCATTCAACATTACGTTTCCTATGTACTTTAAAAGGGAAAAGTTGAACAACTACTTGCCAAGCTAACTTTATTTCTTAAAAATGTGACAGGGACTTTTTTTAAATGGACCGGAAACTAGTCCATAAAACTCTCAATGGTCCAAAATAATTCAATTGCTCTCAAAATCTGCCACATCCTATTGGTACTGGCACGTGAAGCCCGCGTGCATAATCTCGTGCACCGTGCGCACTCGTTCATGCACTTGGCGTTTCACTTGGCGTTTATAAATCGCTGAGTGCACTCTACATCGTGCCATAACTTACACTTGGGTACTATTGAACGAACAGCCCTTTAGTGTTGGTGTCGTGGTTGGAATTCTTATTGTTGACTCAAAATAACCAGGTTTTATTTGTGGATTCCTCTATTCTTAATTACTGTCGCACATCTTAAAATTTTTAAAAGCACAATTTCTTTCCGTTTTAATTACAGACGGCATGATTACATGACACAGCAGGTGCATTGGGAACCATGTCAAAAATACATGCATGCACACGATTTATTTTGCACGATATATATTCACACGAAGTTTTACACAAAGGCGTTCCAAGACAGGGTTTGTCTGTGGCGACGGTCGCCAGAGCAAACCCCAGCCATGACTGAGGTAGGCATTGCCGTAAACTTATGCGTCATTAGATGTTTTTCCTGCTGCACCACAGCGCAGCAGGCTTTTTTAGAATGAGTCTGTTGGATAATAACGTGTATTTTGAAAGGATTTGTGTGTGCGTTTGTGTATGTGTTCATCAATGCTACTGTGCGGCTGTATGTGAGCATGAATGTGTGTGCGTTTGTGTATGTGTTCATCAATGCTACTGTGCGGCTGTATGTGAGCATGAATGTGTGCGCGCAATGTGTCTGTTACTGCAGCTGTGTTCAATATGCGGCTGGCTGCAATTGTACATATATGTACGTATGTATGCACACAACATTGCAGATGATAAAGTTCATTTGCATATTGACTTGTCTGAACGATTTACAGTTATAATTTTGCACTAATATAAAGCATAAACAATATACAAAAGTTTGGCACACATTTCATTGCACTACATAGACAATTAAAATTGTGAAGACTCAAATTATATACACTGTTCTCACATTGTTCACTGTTTCACCTACATAGTCTCGTTCACGTACACAGACCGTTCATAAGTAAAACTTTTCAAGTTTTCAAGTATTTTCTATCAACATACTGCTTAAATTAAACGAACTCATAGACACTAAGACAAATCACTAAATCAGCCAACTATTTTGAGAAAAATAAGCAGACTTAAAACTTAAAATTCACTGTTCTGACAAGCACGGGATTACCACAAAGCATCGTTTATTAACAGCAATTTATAATATAAGTTTAACAGCTTTAGGCCCATTTTCCATTAGGCTATGCTTGTTACGTTAGCGTTGACAGTGTCGTGATATATTGATTAAATAAAGCCACTGCACTGTTACGCAGCAAAGTCAGTCAGGCTGACATAATAGCACGCACACAGATCTGCAAAAGTAGCATCAGCAGACAAAACCTGTCATAATTATGTTTCCTAGATTATTTATCAACAGCGGCACCAACAACTTTGACCACTAGGAGTCATTGGCAAACCTTACTTCACCTGGAAAGGTCATAAATGCTCTGGGGCTGTGTCTTTGTGACAAAAACAATATCGGCAGCGGTTAAACTGCTTTAGCAGCTTTGCACGACGTAATTTGTAAGAGGCTGTTTCCATTGGTATTTTTAGACACAAATTTATTTGGAACGGTTAATGGATAAAGTTAACAGTTCTCAATTTAAAGACTTTTATGAATCTTCTGAAAGCACGATTACCGCTGGGCCTGTTACGTTAAAAGTCTTGTAGAGCAAAATCATACGGTTCATCACAAGTTCGTCAGATAAATTCATTACAAATACCCAGATTTAGAACTTTAACAACAATGATTACAATTTTAAGTTCGGGTTTCTTTCTTTGTAGTTTTCCTTCTTCAATCAAATATATAGACCGAGAAAGTTGCAAAACTTCAAAATTTTTAGCCTAAAATTTCATGACAAAACCGCAATTTCTTAACAGAAAAAACGTCACACCAGCGGGCTTAAATTTGATTGGCTGGGCTTGTGCTTGTGCAAGTTCCAGTGTGAACGTCTAGGCGCTGTGCTTGTGCGTGTGCTTGTGCTTGTGCCGAATGTCAATCCGGCCTAAGACTGTAAAGTCGAGCAACAAACAAGCCCCAGGAAAACACTTGAACGAGACATGTTCCACTGTTGGCTTTAAAAAATTTGGTGCCGCGTTTTATATTCGCAGAATATCCTCGGCATTGTAAGGAATGTCGGAATGAAATCTTTCTAAATTTAGCTTAGACTTACTCGCAAAACGTACTTGTTTCAATCAACAATCAATCGCTCTTGATTGTATGCAATACGGCCTATGCTATGCTATTTTGCAATATATGTAGATTAGCTATTGGAATTTCATCATCAAGCAAACATGCACTTTAAGCGCAAGAAAACGAAAATCTTTGTAACAATTTAATTTTAACATTAATAATAATAAAAATATCTTCACGATTCTTACATCAATTTTATTTAAAACCCTTGCACGATTTCCGATTAAAAAATACACAAATTTTGATAATTTAATTAAATCGTGTAGCCGATAAAAATGTGGCTTTATTTTTTACAGGGTTCCTAATGGCTGAGTCAATTGATGGACTGCATCTGCTCCATGTAGTTCCAGTAGTAGGCGGCGAAAGTGCCGAACACGATGGGGAAGGCGAGCAGGGCGGTGAAGTCGACCTTCTCGGGCCAGGAGTAGTGGCGCCAGGCGGGCAGACGCACTCCGAGGCGGGGAGGGGGCGGGGGCACGCTCACCACGCTCTGCTGGCACTCTAACACAACACACACAGTCCAATGTATTGTCACAGGTCTCACACGCTGGCAGTGGCCTAATTCTGATTACTCACAAGATAATGATTATTTTTATAGCTAAACAATAAACGTTCCACATTAGAGTTCGCAACGGGTCGCGATTTCATAACCCGACCCGACCCGACCCGAGCTAGTGTCTAACCCGACCCGACCCGACACGACCCGACCCGACTCGACCCGACTTCTACTGAAGCTGCTATCCAAACACTTGAGATTTCTTTGTCACTTTTTTGATTCCAGTTTTTTTATATATTTCATGTTTTTATAGGTAAGCTACAGCTGACAGCACAGATGTACATGGGGGTCTGGCGGGGGCAAGCCCCTCACAGATTTCAGATGCCGGGACAAGCCTTTACTCAGATTTGACCGATCGGGGCAAGCCTCCTCCTCGTTGCTAAAAAAGTTCCCGAAAACTAAAAAATCGCCTCAGATAAATGAGCAAATAGCAAAAAATTGCTAAAAATATCCGACTTTTACAAATATGTAATTTCCTATTTGTAGGCAAAAATTTAAAATAATATATAGCGCTTTTGTCAGTTCAAGCCCCCACAACGTTGGGACAAGCCCCCCTACAATTTGGAAAAATCCGGGTCAAGCCTCCCCCCAAACCGAGACCCCAAGTACATGTATTGGCGTCAGTAGCTAATTTTGACAAAAAAGAAATAAGAGCTCGAAAAAGCTGTTACATCACTCTGCAGCGGGTATATACAAAAGGTTGAAAATATCATGAAAACAGATAAATTTAAGGTAAAACTCAAGGATATATACCCAAAATTTTTGACCCGAACTAACCCGCACAACCCGCGGGTTGGAAAATCTCAACCCGACCCGACCCGACCCGACCCGACCCGATTGCGAACTCTAT
>JASANF010005371.1:0-32294 GCA_030248245.1 Trissonchulus sp. WLG1_4
AAAAGCTTAAAAGTTATAAAAAACAAGATTTAAACTAGAAAAACATTAGAAAAGCGAAGTGCTCGCAAAAACGGTACCGTGTTTTTTCCCGCCGCAGCCGTGTTTTTTTTGCCCACATGCGGGGTAAAAGATGCTGAAAACCGGTTCGGCACAATATGCATGAGGACATTCGGTTTTACTACACCAATCGATAGCTCTTGCCACAAGCTACATGCTGATGTAGGCACCATTGCTCAACATTAAACCTATCTGATGTTATGAGTTCCCTATGCGTGTTTTATTCCCCCCCCCCTGACTATATGTCCGAAAAATCATTTTTCATCCATATAATCAATCGATTGTCATTCGTTGGGTTGCCGACCAGTTGCGAAGCAAAGGCAACCCTTTTGTATCTGAAATGCTCTGTTATTATTATTAATATTATTATTAACAAGTCAAGGTGGGTTGAAATTCCTAGACTAGTTAGACAAAATTCGTAAGTACCATCATGGTTTTTGTAAAAACATCTGGAAAGTTCACATTTTTTAAATTTTAGCATTAGGGCACCGACAGTGAGATTTGATCACACATGGTGTGATCTACGTAGTCAATCCCTTTTAGCAAAGGGTTTAAGGGGGCATAAGCCTCGAGTAGCTGAACGTGGTACAGCGATAATTTTAGCATCATTTTAAAGCAAATTGCCAGAGCTTTAAAATGATGGGTGACATGACCTCGTAACGTAACGTCAAACGTACGTCAAAAATTATAATTTAAAATTTTGACTTGTTTTCGGGTATTACGCCCTCATGTAACATATCATTTGAAAGTGCAAAAATTTGTCTTTCTTGTGACACTATTTTTATGATCCTACGACAATCATAGCGAAAGTTACGACCCTTTTCTAATTAACCAAAATCACAACCAACCAAGAAGAATGGTCTTGTTGGGTGAGTATTCGTGAAGTAAAAATTACTCCAATTTACGCCCGCATTATAGAGAAAATTGCAGCAAAGTACAGTAATACGAAGCGTTGGCGTTTCTTTTACATCTTTGGATGGATCCGATAATAAGTACTGTGTTTTCGGTAGCATCATATTAGGCGTTGCTGGATGCAACAAAAAAATACTCTGCTTTACGTGGCGTATAACTTGTTAACCAAAGACTAGATATTAATTAGAAACGTCTGGATAACAAGTATAGTAGTTTCAAATTCTGGGTATCGTTTGTCCAGACTTCCATTATCATTATGATTACGATAGTGTATATACATGTACATATCTAGTTGGCGTCTAGTTCGTCTAAAAACGTAAGTTGATATAACCTAATCATTATTGACAACGTTTTAAATTTGACGAAAAAAGTCTGTACCTAAATAGCATTGATCGCACACACATACTATTTTTGGGTGAGTTCCACAAGCTGGAAAGTAAATTGCACATCTCATGTGAATTACCAAAGATGAATATTATTTTTGCACTATGAATTATCAATAAAGTCTAAATATCGAAAAAACTGGGCCCAGAATCGAACTGGGGACCTCTGGATGGATGTAACAAATATCACATACAAACCACACGCTAACCCACTGCGAAACTGGTGCTGCTGAAAGGTTGCGTTTAAAACGTCGCTAAATGGGTAAGTTACTGTTCTGATTTAATGAAATTAGTAAAATTTGAAAATTTTTAAAATTTGAGCCAACTTAGGCTAATACGCATAAGTGTGTTAATAAACATAACTTGATATATTCAGTGGCATACTCAAATCCGAATTATTACAGTTATCATTTTCTTCGAATATTTTAGATCCTATTATTATTAATATTATTATTAATATTACAAGTCTAGTGCGTCTAGTGCGTCTAAAGCAAATTGCCAGAGCTTTAAAATAATGGGTGACATGACCTCGTAGCGTAACGTTAAACGTGCGTCAAAAATTATACTTTGAAATTTTGACTTGTTTTTTGGGTATTACGCCCTCATGTAACATATCATTTGAAAGAAAGAAAGAAAGAAAGAAAGAAAGAAAATTTACTTCACAAATAAAGCACACGCGGTATATTGTGGCATAATAACGTATAGTATATATAAACTTTATTTCACAAAATTAACAACAGAATTAAACAAACTTATAAACTTTCAAATAGTCTAAAAGTATCTCCGGACTTTCTGCTAGCCATTCCGCAAATTTCTTTACATTGGGTGCCGAAACCAAATTTTCAGGGAGACTATTCCATGGCTGTACTACTCTTGAAAAAAACGAAAACTTAACTGCATTGAGTCTGCATTTAGGCATATACAGTTTAAATCTATGACCTCTGGTGCTACCAGCAGTATTGAAATTGAAATACTTAAACGGATTTATAACAGTCAGACCATGCACAATTTTATATGTTAAAACAAGATCACGAAAAAGACGCCGAAACTCAAGAGTTCTTAAAAATTTCACGAGACTGATATTCAAGATACCTGAGTTCTATAAAGTGTATCGTAAACCTCCTCTGAACATGCTCAATAGCCTGAATGTCCCCGATTAAGTAGGGATTCCAGACTTCTGAGGCGTATTCAAGAATAGGACGAACATATGATTTAAACAAAGTAACCATAATATCTAGTTCTGTAGAAACACAACAAGCTGTGACCAAATAAAGAAGACTATTAGCTTTTTTAACAATTTTTGCAATATGATCTGAAAACTTCAAGTTAGAAGATATAATAACCCCCAAATCCGAACAGCTCTTGACTCCACTTAGTGGTTCCCCATTTATAAAATATGCTCCACTATGATTAGCACGACCAAGATACATAATAAATGATTTCGCTGTTGATATACTCATTTGCCAATTATTGGCCCAAATTTCAAACTGGTCGAGAGCCGACTGTAGAAAATTACAGCGCAAACTGCCTTCGTAAAAAATTTTCGAGTCATCAGCAAACCAAAAAGTAGCATCGTTCAACAATTCGACTGCATCATTCACATAAAATAAGAACAGAGAGGGACCGCAGACCGAACCCTGAGGGACCCCACTTGGATACCTTACACCAGGGAGACACAATATTTTCAATTCTAACACGTTGCCTGCGATCAGTTAGAAATTCTTTCACTAGGTTTAATAGTTTACCCCCAAAACCAACATGTGCCAACTTTCGCAGTAGTTTCCTATGGCATACTGTATTAAAGGCTTTCTTAAAATCAATATAAGCAATATCCACACAATTTCCCCCTTCCAGATATCTAGCCCACGATTCTGTCGCTAATAATAAATTTGTGACTGTAGATCTCCCAGGGAGGAAACCATGCGGATATATAGAAAATACATCATTATCCAAACAAAAACGCCGAATAGTGTAATTTAACATCGAATCGATAGGTCTTGACGCTCCACAAGTCAAAGAAACATCTCTATAGTTGTCCACTTTCGATCTGGCCCCTTTATTTTTAAAAATAGGAACAATGTTGGCATCCTTCCAATCCCTAGGAATAAAAGACAGTCTATGCAAAATCAGTTATAAGTAAAATCGAAAATGCCAGTTCTGTAGCAAAAATTTTATAAAACATATAGGGAATGTCATCAGGACCAGTAACTAAACTATGCTTTAAACTTTTAAGATTATTATAAATATCTAAGGCATCAAAATTCATACTACAACATTGTTGAGGGTAGCTACCGTAGGCCCTAACTTTTACTGTTAGCTTTTTTTTTGGTTTCCAAGTATGCTGAACCTCCCGGTCACACTCCTCCCCGTCCTAAGATCGCATGTCCCCATGCGGAATTGGCTGCGGGGTGCAATAATTGTGATCTGGCTGAATACCGATGTGTATGTAGGTACATA
Source organism: Trissonchulus sp. WLG1_4 (assembly GCA_030248245.1). Taxonomy (NCBI): domain Eukaryota; kingdom Metazoa; phylum Nematoda; class Enoplea; order Enoplida; family Ironidae; genus Trissonchulus; species Trissonchulus sp. WLG1_4. The sequence goes on from JASANF010005371.1 coordinate 3,810, forward strand.
GGTGTACGTATAATTTGTAGGCTTAGTTATGTTTTTAGCTTAGCTCTGTTTAGCCGAAATTTGGTTTCTTGATTGTTTATGCAGCTAATATTTGGGTTACATGCCTTGGTGGAATGTGTACTTTTGAGTCCGTGTTATCTTGTTTTTGGTTCAAAATACAATTTAGTGAAAAGTTCTAATGATTTTTTGGTCAAATATTTTGACTTGTTTAATTTTGCAGCCTTTTGCGATACTGGTTTTTATAACCTCCTGGCTTTAAACTTATTTTGTCTAGGTTTTGCATTGACGTGGGAGCTGACTTTTAGTTGCACTTTTTGTTTCTTACTGGCTGTATTAAAAATTTGGTTGGCTATCGGTAGAGATATTGAAGAGTTTACTCCTGTGCAAGGCGTCGTAGCCGCCTACTGTATATTTTTCAGACCGTCCGCTCTTGCACTCTAGTGTGCATTTTCCTGTCAGTACTATATACTTTTGCTGGTCACTTAGCATTGGCATTGCTGCTGCTGATTGTTGGTTTCGGTGCAACCCGTATGTGCTAGGTGCTGGTTGGTTGCTTCTGAATCGTGACGTATCACTTAGCCCGTCAAAACGGCGCGGCGTTAGATTTGGCCTAGGACTTTGTTCCCTTGACTGGTAGTTTCTGTGCCCGCATCGTATAGCTATGTGTCCTGGCTTCCCGCAATTATTGCAAATCGGCCTTCCATCGATGGTACGCCGGTTGCGCTTTCCAGAAGTTGCTTAAACATATCGCTTTGCATCTTTATCTGTTCATTTTGCATTTTTGTCTGTTCACTTAACGTCTCCAACAGTGCCGAGTTCTCTAGCTTGACCTGGTCCTCGAAACGAACCGCTCGCACCATCCTCATTGTATCTTTTTCCATTTCTTCAAAGCCTTCTTGTTCCTTCGCCCTCACTAGAGCGTCTTCAAACGTCTGTGGCCTCGAGGACAGTACGAATCTACGGATATGCTTATTCAATCCGTTCACGAATATTTCTTTTATTAGTCGGTCCCTTGCCGATCCTTTTATGTCTTTACCGTAAGCTTTCTTGGCCAACTTCTGAATTGCCCTCCCATACTCTTCCACTGTCTCGTCTGCCCTCTGCACTCTTCGGTGCAACTCAGAACTCAATAGGCTAGCTGTCCTATCTGCTAGGACATCACTCACGTCGCTGTGACGTGTTCCCATGACGACTGAATTCCACTTGGGAGGGATTCCCATACGTCTGCTGCATGTCCTTGCAAGAATGCGGGCAGCATCTTGGCCCTTTTACTAGGGTCCCAGTCATTCACGACCACTAATGGGTCCCCTTCATTCACGCGACGTTACATAACCACAAACTACTTTTGATGAAAATGAGCCGTTTCTGAGTAGTTACAGTTTGATAGATCAGTGCTCATTTGATTTGACTGCTCAATGCAAGTTCTAAATTACGTACATAGCTGGTAGCTACTCACTATTCAGAAGCGGCTTATTTTTTTTAATTTAAAATCAGTTTCGAATCTGTTGATTAACACTCGTTCAAACACATGCTCATTCAAAATTGGAAAGGCGCGGAACGCGACCCAACCCCAACCGCAACCCAAAAATCAGCTCCTGCAGCTTACGCTGTGAACCTTAGAAAGCAGCAGCTTCTAAAGCTGTCACCTAGGAGAAAACTGCAGCTTAAAATCTCACAGCTGTCACCTTTAAAGGGACTCACTGTTTAGGCAGCTCTCAACCAATATTTTGGCTGAAAACTGCCACCTACCACAGGACATCGGGCAAAGCCGAAACCCCGTGGGTGGAGCTGCGAACATTCCTCTTAGAAAGCAGCAGCTCACAAGAAGAGCAAGCCGTCAAATTAGATGACTGCTGGTCAATCAAGACTGACGATCTTCTCACTTTTCCGCCCCTTTTTATACTTAATTTTAAACTCATTTGCTTATCTATATAGTTCTTTTAGCAATCCCATTGGCTGGGAATGGATTGTACATACCACGTGAAATTACAAAGATGATCGATCTTTGTAATAATGAAAAAAATACAAAAAAATAAAAACTTTGCATCGGCCCAGAATCGAACTGGAGTATCTGGATTGTAGTAACAATTTACGTACAAACCACGCGCTAATCCATTGCGCCACGGTAACGGTAACAAACAGGTAACGTTTAAATCATCATTACTTTGGTAAGTTTCTTCGGTAATATGATAAAATTGCTTGAAGAAAAATGAAAATTTTTAAAAAATCAAACGAGTTTCGATTAAATAAATAGCAATGTGTTAAGAAACATAACTTGACCTTTTCACTGGTATGCTCAAATCCGAATTATTATATTTATCATTTTGCTTAGGATAGTTTATATCCTATTATTTTTGGTTTTTAGTCAAATGTTGCAATTTTTTTGTATGAAATACTCTATGGATGTAATTGAAACTTCTGGTGGAAGGGTCCCCCCCTTAGTGATTGTGCCCCCCACCTTGGTGACCCCGTGACCCCTCGGGGGGCCGGTCTTATGTGACCCTCAAAAATGAGGGGGTCCTCAGGGGTCAAATTTTGGAAATTGAGATTTAGATGTTTCTCCCCGTAATTTGGCCCCCTGAAAACAGGATCACACAGTTCAATGAAATATTTCATGCGTCGCGCCACTGCATGAGGGAGAAAAGGGGGGTATCCCGAGGTCAAGCCTACATATCCTCTAGACATACGTATAAATCAGAATTCACACTAACATGGCACAACAGGGTTTATTTTTTCATTTTTTTCTTGGTGGCCAGCTGGCCACTAGACCCAATATTTTCGTCGCCAATGTGCAAAAATTCAGTGGGCAGTTTAAAAGATGCGATCACAATTTACTGATCTAAAAATACAGAAAATTATCTAACCAAGAGGCCTTTCAGTTTTCAGAAACAAGCAAATTTTGAAAGTTTACGAAGTTTTTTAACATAACAAACCACGAATTCACTAAATGTCTTTTTTAAATGGCAGGACAGCTACGATACACTACATAGCAATCGTAAGCAATGGAATGGTAAACCCACAACATTGAAGATTACCTTGGGGTAGCAGCCCCCAGGAAAAAATGGGAATTTTTCATTTTTTAGGACAAATTTTGGTCAACTCGGAAGAATTTATGGAAAATTTTTTCGATTGGGCGATAAATACCAAAGGGGTGACCCTTGTGTACCCATTTCACTTTTTTCGAAAATTTGGGGAGGGGGTGCGGCCCGCACCGCCGCCCCCACCCCTAATCCGCCCCGCCCCCAATATAGAATAGGTGTATAGAAGTTCCCTTTGTCGATTTCATACAAAAAAATTGATGAAACGGGGCTTCATGCCACAAAACTGCTATTGTGTTGCTCAATGATTTACACACGTACAATTTAATGTTCACAGAACTTTTGGGGTTTCCGACTTTACATGTGCGATGCGCCTTCCCCACGCGTGCTGTAAATTGTTTTACAATCGCGTGTAAATTTGAGAAAATAGCAGAACTTAAAATTCGCTTAATTTTCAGGTATATAACCCCCCACAAGTCAATGACAAGGATCAACAAATATTTACAACAAAAATTCATACCGCTGTCAAACCGAAATAATTATCGCGATGCAATAGAGCACAGAGCATGCAATAAGAGCACAGAGATTTTATTTTTTTCGTTGTAGATTCTGATTTTTATTGTAGATTCTGATTTTTATTGTAAATTCTGATTTTTATTGTCAGATTCTAGATCTTTATTGTAGATTCTTATTTTTGTTGTAGATTCTGGATTTTTTATCGTAGATTCTGATTTTTATTGTTGCGGATTACCGTGGCCAGATTACTATTTCTACATCACTGGCGATTGCTGCTGCTTTACGCCCATTGGTTCTCTGCGCTGCTGTCTATTTATTCTTGCATGAGCTCGCCAGCGAATGGATTCATGCCAGAAATGCAATGTCAGCCAACGCCGCTACCGAAACGTTCAATGCTTTTGCTGCAAGTATTTGTTTCACTATGTGTGTCTTTTACCTGACACGGCTTAGAAGCCTCCTGAATGTCGAAAAGCCTCACCCTCTTTCCTACCTGTGTTTGAATGTAATAATCTATCCTCTCAATCCTGATTCTGTTGACCAGATGAAGATACCTGAAATCGGAATTGGGGGCTATTCGTGCGGTCAGTGGCGGGCACAGCGTGATGTGACGGCTAACGGCTCGGTTGGTCCTGTTGATCTGGCTAATCATCAGACGCGATTACTGATCGCATCGCAGCGCTGGGACCACAAAATTGAGTGCCTTGACTCGTTCATTTAACTGGAGAAGATCATCGAAAGGGTGGGCCGTCGGGTAGCTAACTGTACTTGTGAATGTGATTTTAAAAAGATATGGCGAAAAACCCGAAAAGGAAAAACGCTCAAGAAAAAAAGGACAATATATGCATATTCGGCCTGACTGAATCTCGGGACAGGTCGGACTTGGAACAAATGCGGGACTTTTTGGAAGGGGCTGGTCTTCGTCGGGACTATATAGTCGACGCGTGGCGCGATGCTGTCTTACAGAATGCTCCACGTCTGCTGGAAGCCCGTGTCAGTCACCAAGCAGCTAAACGTGACATTCTTGATGCCGCTAGAGCAAAGAAATTCCCTAAGGAGTTCGGGATTCGCCGAGATCTTACTTACCAAAGAAGAGTGGCTAAACGTGAGGCCCTCGGCGCAATACCGCAAGGGCAGACTGTCGATGGGCATGCAAGCTCATTTTCACTCCCACCTATTTCGTCGGGCGCCCTTTCTGATCCTGGGGGCCTCGGGCAGTCTCGGTGGTCCCAGTGAGAGCCGCCAAAACCGGGGACTTGGAGGGACAGTGCTGAGAATTCATCGGAGGGAGCCTGGGGTGGAACCCTTGGTCCGGCAGGGGGCCATGAGGACGCGGTGGCGGAGCAGGGGGTGACGGTGGATAATGGGGAAATCGGGAGGGGTGATGGCTCTGGGGGCCGCGACCTGGTCCGGCAGGACCCCTCCGGGGACTTTCCGGGTCTCTGATGGCTTGGGACCCGGGGGGCGGGGGCTCATGGAGGGGCAGGGACCTGGGGGGTCAGGTGGGGCTGGGACTGTAAGTGGGGCCGTCGTGGGGCTTGGGGCCGGGCTCCGGGGGGAACGGCAGCCGGGGCGGGGCACTTAGGCCCGGGGGTCCCAGAGCTACTCGGGCGAGTTCTGTCCCCAGCGGCCCCAGCGCTAGTCCGGCCAGACCTCATGCCAATGTGCTAACGCCGGATACCCACAAAAACAGCCAACACCCTGGCCGGGGAAACTTGTGACTTTAAAAGGTTAATTTGTGTTATAAAATCAATTTTGTCAAAAATCCTGATCTGTTAACGTTTTGGTATGCAAATGTCAATGGATTACGAAACAAAAGATTAGAGCTAAATTATCTGTTGGATACTCAAAGTATTGATGTTTTTGGTGTATCTGAGACTAAGCTGAGCAAAGACTTTTCCGATACTATAGTTGTATGGAACCATAAATACCAGATTTTTAGAAAGGACAGAGATTGCAATGGTGGTGGAGTGTGTATTGGAATAGATAAGTCACTAAACTATATTTTTTCACCAGTCAATGAGTTTCTTGTTTCCGAATGCATTGCGATTGATATCACACTGAGAGATTACAAATTACGTTTCTGCACCTTTTATCGCCCTCCAAGTGACCCTATAGCCTTACAGTGGTTAGGGGATGATATTGCTATGTGTATGAATTACAATAAATGTGATATTACTGTTTTTGTAGGTGATTTAAATCTACCTAAGGTGAATTGGCTCTCGTTGGAATTTGGGCTCAATACAGAACGAGATTTTCTCGCTAATATTAACATTTTTGGATCAAAGCAGTTTATTGATTCACCAACCAGATTTAATCCACCTCATATTCTGGATGTATTGCTTACCGACTGGCCAGATATAGTGATGAATTGGGAATTAATTCCCCCCTTCCCTTTCCCACCGCTCCAAAACAAAAGAGAAAAGCACAAAAAGACAAACCCCCGTCCCAAAGACAAAACAACCAAACCAAAAGCACAAACCCAAACCACAAAACAAAACGCCCACAAAAACAACCCCATTCGGCCACGCCACAGACCCAAAGCCAACAAAAAACAAAAAACCAAAAAAAAAAAAAAACAACCAAGCCCAGCTCAAAGCAAGCAAAGAAAACAAACAACAAACCACAACAAAAACACAACAAAACAAACAACAAAAGAAAAACAAAAAACAAAACACAAAGGCGAAAAAAACCACCCGAAAAAAACCCACTCGCCAACCCAAAAACCAACAAAACGCATCCCAAAAACCACACCAACCAAAACAGCCAGCTAAAAATCAAAACAAAAAACCAAAACAAAACCAAAACCAAACACAAAAACACACCAACCCCACAAAAACCTCCCAACCACCAAAACAAAAAAACCAACAAAGCGGAAAAAAAAACCACAAAAAAAAACCCCGCCAAACCACCCACACAAAACACCAAAAACAACAAAAACCACCCCAAAACCAGCCATACCCCACACCAACAAACCAATCACCAAAACACAAAAACCCACCAAAAAAAAAACTCCCGCCAAAAACCAAAAACACAAAACAAAAACACCAAGCACCCAAAACCAAAAAACAAACCAACAACCAACAGCAAAAAAAAAAAATATCCCCAAAAAAACCAAAAAAAATCCCCAAGCCAACCAAAAAAAAACAAAAAAAAAAAACAAGCCAAAAACCTAAAAAAAAAAAAACCCACAAACAAAACCTCAAAAAAAAAAAAAAAAAAAAAAAAAACCACCCAGCCCCAAAAAACAAAACCAAAAAACACAAAAAAAAAAAAAAAAAAACAAAAAAAAAAAAAAACCCACCAAAAAAAAAACAAAAAAAAAAAAAAAAAACAAAAAAAAACAAAAACCAGACCATGCTTCCATAGAATTTTGTTTAAAACTTGGTGGTAAATTAGAAGAAATGGGGGTTCGAAATTTTTACGGGAACTACAGGGAAGAAGGTAGGCCTGCCTGGCCAGGGGTAGAGCGGGAGGCTTTCCGGCCCGAAAGGAAGGAATATTAAGGGGGGGCCAATGGTGGAAAGGTCCTGGCTGGGGTTTAAGAATTTCCTACTTCCTTTTTTTGATCCTTTTGTCCAAAAACCCCGTATGCTTTAGAAGCGAACCTGGCCGGCCCGTTCGCGCTAAACTAGAGCTAGAGGAGCAAAAAAGCTCAGCTTTTAAGACATGGTCTCGCGATATGGACTTACTGTCAAAATTTAGATATGATCAGTTAAACGAATTGTTTAAGCGTGAATTGAGAGCTTTTCAATGCTTTTATGAAAAAACTTTAGCCTCTAAGCCTAATAAGAGACACTTTTTTCGATATGCCAGCCAAAGGGTTAAACCGAGGTGTGGCATCCCCATCCTAGAGGATAGTGTAAATTTTGCAGTGTCCGATCGTGATAAGGCAAATCTATTAAACAATCACTTCTCCTCTGTTTACACGGTTGACGATTGCCTTCCTGTTGACTGTGATCACCTGCCTGTGTTTACGAGCTTTGATAACTTGACCTTTGATGTCTTGGATGTTTATAAATTTTTGTATGGGTTGAATAATAGTCTTGTTACCGGGCCAGATGATGTTCCATACATGTTTTATCGAACATTTGCTACTGAACTTGCTTTTCCAATATTTTAGATCACTGATTTTGCTTGAGTGGTGAGTTAGGATTGGTGATTCTATATCTTCTTGGAGTGACGTTACCAGTGGGGTTCCACAGGGTTCTGTTTGTGGCCCAACGCTGTTTCTGTTCTATATTAATGATGCAATTCAATTGTTCAATAAGGCAAGTTTGTGGTTTGCTGACGACTCAAAAATATTTTTTGGTGGCAATGTGAGATATAACCTTCTTCAAGACGCTCTGAATTCTTTCTTTTTGTGGGCTAAAACTTGGCAAATGTCTATTTCTATCGAAAAGTCATTTGTTTTGCATTTGGGTCGGTTAAATCTGGAACTCACATATTGTGTGGATAACTCTCCACTTGTGAATGTGTCTGTATGCACTGACCTTGGGGTACTGATTACATCCAACTTGAAGTTTTCAGAGCATATCGCTAAAGTTGCCAAAAAGGCCTTGGGGATTTTATACCTTGTAACAAATTCTTGTATTACCAATGATATTGTTGTTCTTGTTACTTTGTTTAAATCTTATGTTAGACCTGTTATGGAGTACGCTTGTGAGGTCTGGAATCCTCATTTAGTAAGGGATATCGATGCGCTTGAGAAGGTGCAAAGAAAGTTTACCAGACATTTTAATGAGCTCAGGGATATGGAATATGCGGATCGTTGTAAAGCACTAGGTTTACAGTCATTAGAGATCAGGAGATTGGTTCGGGATTTGGTTCTTGCTTACAAGATTATTCATGGGCTTGCAGTTTTAAACCCACATGAGTTTTTTTGTTCTAATGATCAGACCAGAACCAGGGGGCATTCATTGAAGTTGAGAATGCCGAAATGTAGTATTGATCTGACTAAGTTTGCTTTTTTCTCTAGAGTCGTTTCACCGTGGAATTGTCTTCCTGAGAGTGTAGTGTGTGCTTCCTCGGTGAGAAAATTTAGTGAAGGTGTCTATGATAATGCTGCATTGTTGTTACGATTTTTGAAAATTAATAAATTTGTTTAACTGGTTTTCATGGTATTATCCGCTTTTGTTATTATTTTGAAGTAAAATTCTTCTTCACACTCAGATGACAGTGCGCATAAGCATTAAAGTGAAGAGCAAGAGTGAAGATTGTGCAGTATACATTGTTATTGATAACCTGTATGGGGGTCTGGGGGCGAGAGCCCCCAGAAGCCGGGCGATTTTTTTGATTTTGAAACACGTTCTTCATTTTAAACCTGCTATTTCTATATTAAATTGTACAGCTTGATTTTTGCAGACGTTTTTGAAACGTATTCTTGTGCACTTTTTTCAGAGTTTCAGCCATTTTCTACACATTTTCTACCGTGCAATAATCATGGAGTCGCGTAGTATAAAATAACTACCATTTACGTAACTCATATTTTGTCAGCTTCGCACCCTCATGCAAAACAGAATGCAAACGTTTCACTACTTTCATGTGCACTGTCTTGTACACGTTACCGTTAGTCGACACTTCCATTATCATTATTAATAGGATAGTGTACATATATATATATATTAATTATTTTTGGTTTTTAGTCAAATGTTGCCATTTTTTTGTATGAAATACTCTATGGATGTGAATCAAACTTTGGTGGAAGGGTCCCCCCCTTGAGTGATTGTGCCCCCCACCTTGGTGACCCCGTGACCCCTCGGGGGGCCGGGTCACGTGACCCTCAAAATGAAATTGAAATGAAATTGAAAATGAAATTTCGAAATTGAGATTTTGATGTTTCTGGGGGTAATTTGGCCCCCTACACAAGAGCTCGAGGTCCATTTTAGGCTAGGACCTACCTGCACCCCCCTATGACCCCCTCAGGGTACCCCCCCTAGGGGGTCCAGGGGTCCTAGGGGTCAATTTTTCGAAATTGAGATTTTGATGATTTTAGGGGTAATTTGGCCTCCTGAACACGAATCCGGGGCCCATTTTTGCCTACAACCCTCGTGGACCCTGCCAAGGCCCCCTCCCTAAGGTACCATGCCCAGGGGGCCAAAGGGGTCAAATTTTCGAAATTGAGACTTTGATGTTTCTAGGGGTAATTTGAGCTCCTGAACACGAACAGAGGGTCCTTTGCTTAGAATAGAGGGTTTTTGCTTAGAATAGAGGGTCCTTTACCCACTGTCGGCAACCCGTTGTAGCCACCTGACTAGTTTTTATTGTTATTATGTAGTTTAAGCTTTTATATCAATTCTACAGTTATATGTATTAACTAGAGTTATATATACGGTTGTTTTGTAACATTTTATGATTCGTATTGAATATTAGTAGTTATATAATGTCTATATAATAATAATACAATGTTAAGTTGGAATACACCATTACTCATCTGTAATTTTCGAGAAAGATGTCTATAAAACACAAAAAATACAAAAATAGATTGCGCGTAGAGAAATTTAAATGAAATACCTGTATATATCTGTCGAGTATTAATACTTTATATACACCTGACCTGACCCGAAGTCCTGAGTGCTAGTAAGCGTCAAAAATGTTTTTCCTAATTATTCGCGCGAATAGGGTGCAGAAAGCACTAACGTGTCGGGCGACTGCTATTCTGACGCAACTCTTGTCTGCTTGCTGACAAGCTTATTCGCATTTTTCCGCTATAAGATCAGCCAACTTTCCTATTCTACCCACACTGCTGCCCTTGGTGAAAGGGCATTTTTATAACAATTTTGCTTGCGCTTGTATCAAAATCAAGGGGGGGTCCCGGACCCCCCAATACCCCCGAGTTAAGCTGTATATGTATGAAGATGTTACGGAGAGGCGCCCCCTCGATCAAAAAATTTACAGTGTCCGTGAATATGTAGACTCATAAACTCAATATCTCAACTCATTAACTGTAAATTCATGAAAGTTTGTCGTAAAATTATTGTGTGAATAAGCATTTTTGAGCCGTTATAACGGTACATTCGGAACTGAGTTATTATATTTCATCATTTTGCTTAGGATAGTTTACATCCTGTTAATTAAATTAAAAATACTTTGGTCATTCAGTTTTGGTTTTATGCGGTTTCAGGAGGCTCACCGTCTGTCCTACGAGAATATGCGCGATATCATTGCGGTCGGCTTTGATCCGGCCAAAACGTTCATTTTCTCCAACCTGGAGTACATTGGCCAGTGCCCAGACTTCTACCAGAACATGATCCGAACCCAAAAGTGCATCACACTGAACCAGGTCAAGTCCATTTTCGGCTTCAACGACTCTGACTCCATTGGCAAGGTCAGCTTTCCGGCCACCCAGGCCGTGCCGTCCTTCAGTTCCAGTTTTCCGCAAATTTTCAACGGCAAGTCCACCATCCCATGTCTCATTCCCTGCGCCATAGACCAGGATCCGTATTTTCGCATGACCCGTGACGTGGCGCCGCGTCTAGGCTATCCCAAGCCGTCGCTGATTTTTAGCGTCTTTTTTCCGGCCATGAAGGGAGCCCAGTCGAAAATGTCGGCCTCCGATCCGACCTCGGCAATCTATCTGACGGATTCGGCTGCTCAGATTAAGAAGAAAATCAACAAGTATGCCTTCAGCGGCGGCGGCGCGACCGTAGAGGAACACCAGGCCAACGGGGGGAATTGCGATATCGATATTGCCTATCAGTGGCTGCGCTTCTTTCTGGAAGATGACCAACGGCTGGCTGAGATTAGAGCGGCCTACTCGAGCGGAAAAATGCTGACAGGAGAGCTGAAAAAAGAATTAATCGGGATTTTGCAAGCAATCGTGGCCGATCACCAGGAAAGACGAGCGCTAGTAAGGGATGACGTTCTGTGCGAGTACACAAGACCAAGGAAACTGACATTTTCCTATTGATCGTCTTTATGGATTAGGAGTTTTATTTCAATTGATTGCTTTGCACCCGTTTGGTTCAAAAACGCAAATTTCACTTCCACAAAAAGTAAAACCCCAAAATCATGAGTTATGACACGGATAATAAGCAGTGTTCTGGTTGAGACTTGGGATGGTAACTAAAGAATATCTTTAATAGTCAGCTATTGAATATATAAGTTGTAAAGCAAAAAGGGGAAATTAAGTTTAGAAAGTTTTGTTTGTAGTATTTTTCATATGTATTCTTGAAGGCTGCTTTAAGGCGTGTTATGCTTTCTTCTGCGGAGTATTAATTTTACTTATTATTTGTCCGTATCTCTTGATATGACCAAGATTTATAGATTGAGAACATAGCTTATCTTTGGCTTGGGTCTTTTACTGGCGTTGGGTGGATTTTCAAGAGACTCATAACGACAGTAGGTTGCATTTTGTACTCAGGTATATATGTCTGAATTTGAAATCTTTTTTATTAACCTTTATATTTTATAAAAATTAAGGCTCAAAAAATATCTAAACACGCTATTAAATCCGAATTGGGCCGTGTTTAAGGGGTCAAATTTTCTCTGTAAGGTGGTCACTCAAAAATACGGAAGTGGAATGGTCTTTAAAATTTTAACGTATACGCAAAGTTCATCCTTTGTGAAGTTTGTACGGTTTGGTGCCTGCTTTAACCTGGGTGCTGTTGTACTTGTTTTGTGTATTTGTATTAGATTTATAATGTTAAGTGGTATACATATTTATTTGTACGAACTAAATATTTTGAGATGTTTTTTCCGAAAGAAGGCAATAATTTTACGCATTTTAGTTTTGCAAGTCTTGAGAAATTCGATTAGGTATCATTTTTTGCTCATTATTGTATATTCTATAAAAATATAACCCTTTTTACGTACTTCTTGGCTGGAGTTCACAAAGGGAATTTAACAACTTGAGGCGAACTTGAGCCGTGATGGTAAATTAATCCATTTCGATGCTCACATTCATTCAGAAATATATACCGTTTTGGACTTGATAACAAGATACGTAGTAGAATTAGATAATCTCCTTAGCTTATGACCTCTGTGATCCGTGGTGGCAGTTTGTGGGTCTTTATAGCAGCCGGTGTTTGTTGTGTTAATTATGCACGCTAATGTTAAGCGTGCATGTTAAATCCGTTTAGTCCAGTGGTAGTTTTGGAATGGGGTCAGACTATATTTAAGCCGCTGACTTATTTTAACTCGTTTAGTCTATTTAGTCCGATTTGTCGTTCCAAAACCTCGGACTAAAATAAGTCCAGTCCTTTTAATCCGGTAAAGGAATAGGCCCATAGTTAATTTCTGAAATAGAGATAACATATGATTCGTCCACTTAACAACAGCGTATATGGGTTGTGTTCATGACCCCAATCAAGTGCGTCTGAAATAGAGATAACATATGATTCGTCCACTTAACAACAGCGTATATGGGTTGTGTTCATGACCCCAATCAAGTGCGTCTGAAATAGAGATAACATATGATTCGTCCACTTAACAACAGCGTATATGGGTTGTGTTCATGACCCCAATCAAGTGCGTCTGAAATAGAGATAACATATGATTCGTCCACTTAACAACAGCGTATATGGGTTGTGTTCATGACCCCAATCAAGTGCGTCTGAAATAGAGATAACATATGATTCGTCCACTTAACAACAGCGTATATGGGTTGTGTTCATGACCCCAATCAAGTGCGTCTGAAATAGAGATAACATATGATTCGTCCACTTAACAACAGCGTATATGGGTTGTGTTCATGACCCCAATTAAGTGCGTCTGAAATAGAGATAACATATGATTCGTCCACTTAACAACAGCGTATATGGGTTGTGTTCATGACCCCAATCAAGTGCGTCTGAAATAGAGATAACATATGATTCGTCCACTTAGCAACAGCGTATATGGGTTGTGTTCATGACCCCAATCAAGTGCGTCTGAAATAGAGATAACATATGATTCGTCCACTTAACAACAGCGTATATGGGTTGTGTTCATGACCCCAATCAAGTGCGTCTTTTTTAATCCGTCACCGTTCTGACATCAACGGCACCGCTTAGCTGGTAAATTGAGTGTCATCCACCTTTATTCTTTAATATGGGTACATCTTGCGTGTAAGCGTACACAGACGCGGAAATTTTTACCCCCACCCTTGAGCGCTATTTGCGCCATTATTATGTCCAGCTAACCGCCCTACCCCCCCTGCGCTATTTGCGCTATCTGAGATGGTAGAGCAGTACATTGCTTATCTAGACATAGGTGGTTGAAATACCCCCTGGCTCTTTTTGCTGTTTCGTTTCGCGTTTCGCGCATATATAAAGAAGTAACGCATATATATAGCACCTTCGATACCGCAAATAGCCCTCTAAAAAGCGCTATAACGCATATAGCGCCTTCGATAGTGCGTACGGCGCCAACAGCACTCACAAAAAGCGCCATTGGACCCTCTATAATGCAAGTGGCACTCTAAAAAAGCGCTATGGTGCATATTGCACCTTCCATAGCGCAAATAGTACTGAAAAGGCTATAGCGCTGAAAACGCATTTTTGTGTCGCGTTCATCACCTAAATATGCTTTTTCCTTTTTTTCACTATGTGCCTATATGTCTTTGTTACAGTCAATTTGACGTGTTGTATATTTTTCGCTTGTTTTTTGTTTAATAAATGAGTGATGGCTTGGGAAAACGAATAATAAATATATTTGACTGACTGTTTAGTCTCTGTATTTAAGCATACATGTAACGGGGCCAAACTTTTGTGGGGCTTGTCCCTGGAATCGAGCAAAGTGCTTAATTCTGGAAAATTTGTGGACGCTTTTGCCCTAATCGGGACCTTCCCCCGGGCTCTGACCCTCGACTTTGCAAGGGTCCACTTCACCCCATTCCTCCTCCCCACTTGAATGTTCGCTTTTAAGCTGTTGATTTCTGTTTATATAAGCTACGTTGATACTGAGGCAGTTCCGGGGGTGTGCGTCAATTGCTAGTTTCATATTTACAATCACCCATTTTTTATCCCCGTGAACGGACACAGGGGTGGAGCTTGGAGGACTGATTCGGACGTACTCCTTGCTTCAATCGAATGATCCTGCAGTGAATTATATACCATAAAAATGCCCTTTCATCAAGTCAGCAGTTTGAGTAGAACAGGGATGCTGGTCTGATCTGACAAACACCCAAGTAATACTTGATATGACGGAGCCTCTGAACCTTGCTAATGCAGTGGTTGAGTTTTTTGTTTTTAGTATCCTACTACAGTTGCCTCAGGGGTAAAGTGTTATACACTCTATTGGCAAGTTTCCCCTACAATACAGACTTTGTTAGCAAGACCAAGGAAAATACACGAGGATTTCGATTGGCTATTTCAATAATGACCAAGAGTACTGTTGTTTTGATACCATTTTGATACTTTTGATATAAATATGATACATGGGTATTAATACTTTTGTTTTGATACCGGTATCAATATTAAAATTGGTAAACATATTTATATCATTTAAATTTTTTCCGAGTATCAAATATCAAAAGTATCATATTTAATTCAAGGTATTGTATTTATATCATATATATTTAAATTTTTTCCGAGTATCAAATATCAACAGTATCATATTTAAATTCGAGGTATCATATTATTTATATCATATTTAAATTTTTTCCATTAAGGTGGTAGTAACGAATGTGCAGTGTTTTTCAACAGGCTGGTATTCAATAAATTATTAACTTTAGCGCATATTTTTTATATCGTTAGAAAGCGCTACTTTTCTTCTACATTTAAACAAAGTCTTATTGTACAACTGTAAGGATGATTTGTATGGCACGTGTTAAAAGTAGATCAATTTGGCTTTTTTGAGCACTTTCAAATCTGGCCACTTTTTGAAAAGTTTAAAGAACAAAAACATGCGAAAAATGGCAAAAATAATTAAAAGTGAATTATCTAGACCCAAAATGCACGATTTTATGATTTGTCGATTATTAAATGAAATATACGGTTTCAAAGTAAAAAGTGTCTATTCACACTCAACTTTCGGGTTCTATATCTGCGCAAAAATATAAGCAATTTAAAAAAATTTAATTTTGGGTCTAGAAAATTTGCTAAAGTTTATTCATGTTAATTTTTGTGTTTATGCGCTGCGCATGCGCTTAGAAAAGTGGCCAAAACTGTTAAATTTCCATTCTCCTGTTGTGTAGTTTGGCTTGTTGGCTTGGCTTGCTCCTAAAAATTTTTCACATGATCCCGCTAACTTCATTGGCCATTTTGTGTATATGAATCAATTTTTTACAGATTTTATTTTCAAAAAATACAGTTTGAATCAACTAAATTTTTTCAAAAATTTAAAAATCACTGCACATTCGTTACTACCACCTTAAGTCCGATTAGTGTTTGTGACCGGCCGCGAAAGCCGCCGGCCGGCGCCCGGCCGGCCGGCCGGAGCGGCCGAATTTTTGGATAAAACCAGTCGAGAGTGTCATTTTGGCATAAACTTAGGCTGCCGGATTGTTATGCCGGCTTAATTTGTCAGTCGGTTGAATCTGGCTGGCCGGCCGGTGTCTTTAACCGGCCGGCCGGCCGAGTTTGACCGGCCGGCCGGCCGGCGCCGGGTTGTTTCGGCCGGCCGGCCGGAGCCGGCCGGCGACCGGCCGCCGGCCGGGCCGAAAATTCCGGCCGGTCACAAACACTAGCCGTATAAACATACATATGTATATATGTCCGTTTAGCCAACCAAATTCCGCAATAATCACGCCACATTTTGATCTTAAACACTATTAATTTTGACGGGGGGCCTGTTGCACCAAATTACAAATCTTACAGTTGTAACAAGTGTGAAATTTTACAAATGTTACAAATGAAGCCTTTGTAAATTCAAATGGATTTTACAAGTTTTACAAACGTTACAATTTTCACAATTGTGAAATTTGTTAAAAAATTTTCACAATTGTGAAACTGAAAATTACAATTGTGACAAAATTTCGTTGCAGATTAACATTTGTAACACTTTTAACATATTTTGTAAAATCAAATTTATGTTGAAAAGCAGTAAAGACCTAAAATAAGGCTAATGTGTTGGTATACATTATATAATTTTTGATATACTTGCATAGTTGCGTTTAATTAACCCTTTGCTGCATGAAAGTTAAAAAATGCAGTGCAGTTATTTTGCTATCAAATTCGGTTCGGCCCGATTTATCGAAACATCAAATGTTCGTCGTTGAAAAACAAATGTTCGTCGTTGAAAAACAAATGTTCGTCGTTGAAAAACAAATGTTCGTCGTTGAAAGTTCGTCGTTGAAATTGTTCGTCGTTGAAAAATTTTTCAACGACGAGCTTTGGTTTTTTAGAACATTTATGTTCTAAAAGACTAAAGCTCGTCGTTGAAAAAATTTTCAACGACGAACATTTCAACGGAGCTCGAGACATCCGTTGAAATGTTCGCCGTTGAAAATTATTCAACGACGAACATTTGTTTTTCAACGACGAACATTTGTTTTTCAACGACGAACGTTTGTTTTTCAACGACGAACATTTTCAACGACGAACATTTGCTTTTTCAACGACGAACATTTGTTTTTCAACGACGAACATTTGTTTTTCAACGACGAACATTTGTTTTTCAACGACGAACATTTGTCCTATAATTACGTGTTATGTTCGTCGTTGAACATGTTTCGATCAATCCAAAATTTTCAACGACGAACATTTTCAACGACGAACATTTTGCTTCGATAAATCGGGCCGAATTTATACACATATTCGAAATGCTACAATTAGGGTTTTGAGTTGTTTAAGATTTGCAACGCTTGTAACACAGTAAGATTTGTAAGTTCAGCAACAAAATTTGCAAATTTACAATCATTACAAGTGTTACAAATCTTACAAGTCTTACAATTACAAACGTTACAAATTTGCAAGACTTGCAAATTGGTGCAACAAAATTCAACTTACAATTGTTACAATTGTAAGATTTATAATTTGGTGCAACAGGCCCCTGAACGGATAAACGGCTGTCAGTATGAATCAAGCCTAAGGGGCAACGATCTGCTATTTCTGAAAAAAACATTTTAGGACCAGTTAACGATCGGGGGGGGAGGGTCCCCAAAATTTGGCCGGAGAGGCCCCCCTAAAATTTTGACCACCTTACTTGTATGGTTGCTGCATATGTGAACGCCAGAGATGGAACCGGGTCATCGGGTCAGTTCAGGTCACTTTTCACTCCGGGTCACCGGGTCACTGGTCAAGGGTGCTGACCCGGTCCAAAACAGACTTTTTCAGACAACTAGAATTTTTCCCCCAAGCTTGTGTTCAACTGGTAGTTGCGTTTTGAGATTTCTGTGCTTTCTACGTACAAACTTTATACTTAAAGAAGTCAAGTTACATGTGGATGTGTTCATTACTATGGACTTCAAGCTATGTTATCACTAAATTGACGAATAGTGCAAAAGGTGACGTGTGACAAACCTGAACCACATTGCCAACTGTCAGCTACTGGTAAATGTTCTTTTAAAGCAATGGCGTTTTAGGTTGAACCTCGTCGATCGTTACCGGGAGCGGGGATCAAGTGCAAGAAATGTAGCTAACTTCAAATATATTCCATATTTAGAAATCGTGATTGTCGTAAAAAAGGCTATTTTCATGTATCACTGACTGAATAACGCAATACCCCCCATGATTGCAGCTAAGTGGATACTAGGGACACCTGTAACCACAGGCTCTGCACCATCCCTCTGGAAAAAATCTGGACCCCTCGTCCCCCTCCCCTTCTGCAGGTACTTGGCGGTTAGGCATAAAAGGGATATCGTCGCCTATTAATACAGAAATCGCCAAAAATAGCGGCGATACTGACTACGACACCCGTACAGGTAGGTACCTGGCGATTCGAAAGTAAAACAAAATGCAGCTATTGCCAAAATCGCCAGTTTTAGTAGGCATATTTGGTTGGTGATACATAAAAATGTAACCGTAAAAAACAGAAAAGTGGTCATAAAAACAGCTATGTAATTTACCCCGGATTGCACCAACAAAGAATAGCTCAAGAATAGGAATAGCTCGAGAATAGCTCAGGAATAAAATAAATTTTCATTGCACCAATATTTAAGCTCGAGAATAGTTATTCTCGAAGTTGGAAAATAGCTCAAGAATAGTTATAGAAAATAGCTCAGGAATAGCTGAAGAATAACGAACATTATTGCACTAACGAAAGTTAGAGAATAGCTTATTCTCCAGCTATTGTCATGTAATGTGTAAGTTATTCCTGATCTAGACCAGGAATAGCTGAAGAATAACCTAATAAATTTTGGAAAAACATACTAATTTCCATATTTTTAACATATTCATGTTTATTTAGCTCATATATTATTTATTCAGAGTAAA
This sequence comes from Trissonchulus sp. WLG1_4, assembly GCA_030248245.1. NCBI lineage: Eukaryota > Metazoa > Nematoda > Enoplea > Enoplida > Ironidae > Trissonchulus > Trissonchulus sp. WLG1_4. The sequence goes on from JASANF010005371.1 coordinate 22,654, forward strand.
AATAACAAAACAAAAGTTTAAAAATGCTCGCATTCGGGTTTCGTTCGCCATGACGCCATCAGGTTACTGACTGGGCCCAAGTCGACGTAGATTCGGTGAGCGGACGAGAAACAAATCTGCTCACACAACGAATCTGTAGGCGGGGCTTATGTTGGCTTATTCTCGAGCTCAATTGGCTGTCTGCTAGGCTGTGATTGGATAACAATGATGCAGCCACATTTTTATTGGACAGCTGAAGAATAAGTTACCGTATTTCCTCGAATAAAGCCCCGGGGGCTTTATTGTTTCGTGAAGTTCCAAACGGGGGCTTTATTCAAGGTGGGGGCTTTATTCAAGGTAGGGGTTTTATTTTTTCGTGAAGGTCCAAACGGGGGTTTTATTCAAGGCGGGGATTTAATTTCTTGATAAAGTTATGCTGACCAGATGGGCCCAGGAGCTCAAACCAGTTGTAACAAGTGCAGCTCTTGTAAAATTTTACAATAATTGTACATAACAATTATATTGTAACGTTTCTGAAATTTAAAATTGTAACAACTGTAACCCTTTTAATTGAGCAACAGGGCCCAGACGTCAGTCAAAATAATTACCATGCTCACAGATGTACATGGGGGTCAAGCCCCCTCCAGATTTACGATTCCGGGACAAGCCCCCCTCCTAAGAGGCAGCAAAAGACACGAACACTAGAGATTGGCCCGTGCCGGTGGCGCCCGGCCGAACATCCTTACACGGCCGGTGACAAGCACTACCGACCAGGCCGCCGGGTGGAGCTTCAGCCTCGAACCAATCAAATGAAGTTATACACACATACTGTTACTTTAAGGGGCAGCTTTGTGTTTGTTAAGTAAAAGGTTACAATTGCATGTAAATTATTAGTGTGCTACAGTTCTTGGATTTTAGCAGGCTTTGTGACTGATCCAGCCAACCAAGGCCCACCGGGCCGGACCAAGCCGATTACCGGCAAACAGCGGGCCGTCCGGCCCGAGCCGCACACTTGGCTTAGCGGCCAATCTCCAACAAACACACGCACAGAAAACATCATTGAATATTGACACAGAGATTAAGGAACCGTGACAAAAGGAAAACGTATTATTTTCATACGTTTTAATTAGCATATTTGCTAGATATTTATGCGAACTTTTCCAGCAAAAATACGCTTTGGGATTAGTAGAGTTGTCAGCTGTTACCTAAGCTCCTTGGCCACAATGTTTTATGAGTGTAATGGCCAACACTTTGGCCCACACATGATGGGTCAAGGGTCACTCACATACCGTATGCGTGGTTAGCGTGCGCATTGTCGACACATCGTATTGGTGCAAAATTGAAGAAATCAGTATTTGCAAAAGGTAATAAAGGTTTCTCATATCTATAGTAATCTAATGGGCTTAGTCAGATCTAATTCAGTCATAGCTGGTATATAAATTCTTGGTCAGTGAACTGACGATACGTGTAGGCGGGGGGGACGGGAGCGAACCAAGAACCACATCCAAAATTCCAAGATGCGGGTGGAGGCTCCCGAAAATTTGGTCAAGTGTTTAAAAATGGCATTTCTTTTAAAAATTCAGCGTATTTTTGGTAGATCAGATGGTCCCTAAAATTTGACAAGAGAGGCCCACCTTAAGATTTGGACCCAGTTCATATATAAATATCATTGCGAGCGTGCACATGTGCACATTTAATGTGCCTGCTAATCTGTCTGCTCTGTTGGTTTTAATCTCACCAGTTTTACTATAGGTAACGCAGAAATTGGCAAGGCCTTAGAAATATTAAAGTCAACTGAAATTTGTCGACAATGCGAAGTGTCACCTAAGCGAAAGTTGCCAATGCGAGTGTACCCCGTATGCGTGTATAGCATACTCGACTATCAATAAGTATATGAAAGTAGAGATTAGAAATGTGTGCAGCTATACGTTTTGTAAAAGTTGGACTCGTCTACAACTTGAGTCAGCTGACGGGGCGGGGCATTCAGCTTCAGCCATTTGTCAAATAATACGAATTGGAAGGCTGAATATGCGTTTGAAAACGCATTTTTTGACACGGTTACTAAGACAAAGGAGTTACGTATCATTATTAAAACATAAACTCTGAAGTTTACTAGGGGGCACCCTTGCCGTTTCATCTTTGCCGAAAGTCCCATTTGGTGGGTGACGTGACCCGGGTCCCAGGGGGTCACCAAGATAGGCTTGCAAGTACGGTATCACAAGGGCGACCACCTACTAAACCTTACTTTATCCACCTATGTAACCTTATAACGACGTCTGTAACACCCTTGAAAATCGACCACCTATTTGTGCTAACAAGAAATAAGAAACAGGAAAAATTAATGCAATGGGTTTCACCACTACCCAGGGGTGGACGCGGGTCGAAATTTTTGACCCGCAACCCAACCCAACTCGCGGCTCGACACTCGTGGGTAACCCGCGACCCAACCCGCGCTGTAAAACCCGACCCGCGACCCACTTTGACCTACCACTCTATAACCATAACGTACATTATACAGGGGTGTGTAGCCAGGATTTTAAAAAGGAGGATAGCACCTTGTCCACTTTTCTGCTCACTTGTTTAAGCTCACTATTGCGGGGTCTGAGGGCCTCAGCCACCAGAATCCAATTATCTTTATACTTATTGGCAAAGTGGCTTACGTAGCAAAATGTAAATTTTGTTATTTAAATAAAATAAAATAACTTTTGCGGGGTTCTAGGGGCGGTAGCCCCCAGAAAAATTTGAAGTTTTTTTGACAAATTTGGTCAACTGGACTGGAGACGTAATAAAAAAATTTTTCCGACAGGTAAATTAAAAACAAAAGATGGTTAAAAAACGAAATCGAAAAAATTATAGAAACAGGCTTTGCAATAACATGAGATAATTTTACAAAAAATAATTGTGGGATCAAGTCAGGCCCTGAACTAAACTTAGGTTTTAACATTTTCAAATTTTCAAGCACTAAATCTTCGCCAAAATCAACATCTGACTGGCTTACAACAGAACTTACTGCTTAAGTTAGGAATATCTATACCATCATCAGGTTTGAATACTGAAGCTAAATATTCATTGAACAGATTGACTTTTTCAGTTTGATCAGTTGTAGGTTCATTATTGTTCGCTATAACAGGGATCGTATGTGAGTGTCTAAATTTTTGGCTAACGTACCGCCAGAAGGTGCGATCGTTACCTGAATTTAAAATACCTTGCTCAGATCTGAAAATGTCAGCACGTTTTAGTCGTCGAGATGTGCGAGCTGCAGCGCGCCATGCTCTTTGGTTAGTAGCAGTTTTGTTTTTACAAAATTTAGTATGCAAAAGTTGCTGTCGAGCATGCGCCTTACGAGTCTCACGAGACCAGTTATGCTGTATACACGAATGGAAAGCCATAGGAACAAACTTATTAATGCAATCCCATAGTATTTTTTAAATTCATCCCAGTTAGTATCAATAGAGCCATCAAGACTTAGGGTCTGATCACAATTAACATTCCTTAAAGTTCCACTAATTGCGTCATAGTTAGCTTTTCGAAAATTTAGAAAAGAGTTGGTTTTCATTTTGTGTTGATAAATATAAAAAAGGTCAAAATAACCACTAATTTGGTTATGATCAGTTTCAGTAAATGGTGAACCAACAATAACACTTGAAACAAAACAAGAATCAGAAGCAAAAACTAGGTCCAGAATATTACGACCGATATGCGTGGGTTCACATACTAACTGACTGAAACCAGACTCATACATGAGTAACAAGAACTCATATTCAGCAGCAGAAGCACATAAAAGATCATCCGTAAAATTATAAGCCAAATTGAAATCGCCAATTATAAATTTCGGACAGTAGTGTTTATTTGAAATATCGTTAAGCATATAACTATCGAATATGTTTTTCAGACTATTTAAAGAGCATTTTTTATCAGCAGATGGTGTTCGATAAACTACACAGAGCCGAAATAAATTTTTTGACATCAGAAAAACATCCAGAATGATCAATTCAAAATATGCATTAGCTAGACTAAGAACTATTATATAGTCATAGATAATAGGTATAAATACTAATACCACCCCCCATACCAATTCGAGAGGCGTCGTTGACTCGTAGTGCATGATGATGAACTGTAGGGTAAACACATTGTAAGTCAACATTACTATCGGGCCAGGTTTCAGTTAAGGCACATATAGAGCTTTGGTGCTGACTCAAATAGTAAAACAGATCGTCTGTTCTTTTTCGTACAGATCGTACATTCAAAAGCACAAATGGAATAAGATTATTACAACCGTAACTAGAAAAATTATTCAGTTTTTCTGGCCAGAAAAGACAGCAGCATATGATTTCGCTGGGCGAGGAATAATTTCCCTGATTGGAATAATCAGGTTCGGTTCGCCATTTTCACGTCTTGTTCTCAATTCAGCTCGATGTTTATTATCGTTCTAACGCTCAGACAGAGTCATGTCAGGTCTAATATAAGGCTTTGAGCCAGCAAAATCGGGGTCTGTTTGCAGCAAATTAGTTCCATGGGACAGTAATACACGTCTTTCAACTACGCGTCGGTCTCCGAAACAAATTTTCAAAATCCGCTTACCCGGCTGACGACCTTCTCGAAAGGTCGACACCAGAGTTTCACGCGGGATTCCGAGTCTATCGCAATAGCTAGCAAATTTATCGTAATCCATTTTTGACTGGCGCACTTGGTCGTTTGGGTAAACCTCAGGTACTCCCACAGCAACAAGATTATACTTTTTGGTCTCACGCTCCAGGTATTCGGACAAAAACTCGAGAAACTAGAGAAGTTTTAGTCGCGGCTTCAGTTGCAGCCTTAGTAGCCGCAGCCGTAGCCGCAGTGACAATGGCTTGAAAATCAGCAGTAGGAACCAAATTTACACCGTACGTCGTCTAGGTTTCATCACACTCGGTGCCAGGGTCGTAAATCCAGACTTTTTTGGACGGACTAGCATCGCGAAATTGAGCCATAGTATGATCGTCAACTTTACAAAAGCATGACTTGCATACGTAATGGGCAGGAGATTCGTTCAGTAATTGGTCTAACTCAATAATTGAAGTAATTCCGAGGCATCGCTAATAGATAAAGCCACGACAAGCGGAGCATTCGACCATCGCGTGGCCGTCGGCATCACCGCACCGACACCTGTGCGACACGCTTGAGTCCGTTCGGACTTTACCAGGCGGTTTTTGAGGTTTTGGAGCCATGGTAAATCAAATCAAGGAGTGCAAAAATAACAAAGAAAAAAATTCGTAATATAATAGTATAGATAACACTGTGCGGGAAAAATCAATAAACAGAGCGTAATATCGACACCACTTGTCTGTGATGTTTCTAAACGGTTTGCGCAACATTTCGCTGTAGTTTTCGCAATTTGAGCGCAATATCGACACCACTTGCCTGTGATGTTTCTAAACGGTTTGCGCAACATTTCGCTGTAGTTTTCGCAATTTGAGCGCAATATCGACACCACTTGTCTGTGCAGTTTACGGGGGCGCTCCGGGAACCAAGGTATTGGGTCATAACTTTATTCAGCTAACGAATTCGGACCTGCGTCAAGAAGCAAAGTTACTCAGAATGATGTTGGCTTTCATTTGATACCAATATCATGATATTTGGAAAATTACCAAATTTTATAGTTTTTACTGGCAAACTATCAAATGGCTGAACATTGAGCAAAAATTTATCAAAAATTCATCAATTCACATTATTAGACACAAAATAGCAGTCGAAAAATGTTTGAAACGGCAAAATTAATTTTTACGTCCATTATTGCCCGCAACCCGGCTTTACCAAAAACTGTGTTCGATTTGGTACATATAGCATTATCTAAAAAACTGTGTAACATTGCTTAGCTACCTAAACTGTTATTTACTAGGGTCTTGGGTTCCCAAAATTCAACGCACTTTTGTCAATATTTTAAACCATTGGCGCAACATTTTGCTGCAGTTTTCGCTGTTTCCAAACAATTTGCACAACATTTCGCTGCAGTTTTTTAATGTTTTTAAACCATTTGTTCAACAATTCGCTGCAGTTTTCGTAAGGTCTCAAAACGATTAGCGCAATTAGTTTGCAGCAGTCGCAACTCGCAATATATTAAACCGATTTGAGAAACACTTTGCTGCTGTTTTCAATGATTTGTAACGACAAGAGTACATAATAGTGTGTCACTCTATTTAGAAGAAGAGTGAGACACTCTCCTTTCTGCCTGTGTTATAGCGCAGGCAGATGCGCTCGTCATTTCCAGCCCACATGTTGCCGTTTTGTGCAACATGTTGCTGGCCAATCAGCGCGTAGATTCTCTGCGAAACACACTTTAGTATATAATCGCTGATGCGCTGATAAGCATTAAGATAGGGATAAAAGGTTAATAACTCATTATTTATTCATAGTCTGCTTGCAAAAACATTAAAAAAGGTTTGCAAATACCTTTGGGGTTTATTTTGGCAAACTTTCAGCTAAATTCATGGAGAAACTCTTAAGAAATTGAGAAAAGTTTATATCTCAAAAGTTTCTCAGTCAATTTCGCTGAAAGTTGGCCAAAATATCCCCAAAGGTATTTGCAAACATTTTTTAATGTTTTGCAAGCAGACTATGAATAAATAACGAGTTATTAGCCTTTTATCCCTATCTTAATGCTTATCAACTACCGTTATTTTAATAATGGAATTTATTTTTAATATTAATATTAATATAAATACAATTCGTAAAATATTTTTAATTTAATATTAATATAAATAAAGTTTGCAATTTATTTTTAATTTAATATTAATATAAATGCGATTCCTGAAATATTTTTAATTTAATATTAATATAAATAAAATTCTCAATTTATTTTTAATTTAATATTAATATAAATACGAAAATTTTTGATTTTTAATATTAATATTAATTTTAATAAAAACCAATGGGGGTGTCACGGATAAAAGTGTCCCCCTAAAATTAGTCCAACCGGACACTTTTATCTAGATGAAAGTGTCCGGTGGGACAAATTTTTGGGGGGACACTTTTATCCGTGACAGGGGGAGGGGAACCCTTGTGTAATGTTTCAGTCGAAAAAATTGGGGGGGAGGGGAACCCTTGTGTAATGTTTCAGTCGAAAAAATTGGGGGGGGAGGGGGTGAATCCCCCCATTCCCTCCCCCCTGGCTACGCCCTTGGAGAACCATACATTTACAGCACAAAAGAATCTTAACGCCTATTGCTTTACCGGATTAAAGGGTTAATTTTAATCGGACTAAACAGTTTAAAAATTATGCTGAAAAATGCTAAAAAAATTACGCTGGGGTACCCATTTGGGTACCTGGTACCCATTTGAGTACCTCTGGTACCCAGTTGGGTAGGGGTACTCATTTGGGTACCCTGCAGGGCCCAATCAGATACACTGGGGTACCCATTTGGGTACCTGAAGTACCCGTTTGGGTACCAGGTAGTGGTGGCAACCTAGTTTTTTTCGAAACTACATAGGTAAAGTAAAATTTCACAAAACTAGGTAAAAGTACCTAGTTTTTACCGAGTTTCGTGGGAAAACTAGGTAGTACTTTGCTAAAACTAGGTAGTACCTAGTTTTTTTTAAATCGATGTTATCATCTATTAACCGATACTACATATGTTATTAAATATATTCTGATCCTTTACCTAGTAATTGAAGCTTGAGAGTATAGTTTTAACCATTTTTTACTATTCTTTTTTTTTTCTTAAAAAGTTATCAATGGCAAGCAGAAGTGTGCCCTAGATGACTCAGTCCCTGCATTTTAAGACAAGCTAAAGCAGTGTAGAAAAATAGAAAATTTTCTCAAAAATTTAAAAAAAAATGCTGATTACCCCCCTTACCGCTTTAATGCCCAGAGTATCTCTATCTCTAGGCAACCTCAGTCTGACACGTTCTGGCTTTTTGGCCTTTGCTCTAACTACGTGCGTCGTGGAGAGATAGTGTATGTGTAACCAACAATCGATATAGATAAGGGACGCATCGTTTTTTAGTTATAACGGCTCAAAAGTGAATGTTGTGAAAAGTTGCGCCATCGCTCAGGCATGTACCTCACCCTAGAGTATTCACACAGCAACCGTGCACCTGCCACAGCTGACTGCTAGAAAGAAACTAGATTATCCGCTGTATCTGATCCTGATGCACAAAAAGCTGATTGCTAGAGTTGCTGTCAAATGTCATAATGTGGCCATAAAGAAAATGCTAACAGTACTGTGCGTAGACAAGTTCCCTGTTCGTCGGCGTACGGCGAGCCTCATCCTTCGCGAAAAGTGACAAAGCTTCGCGAAAAGTGCCGAACGGTGGCCGGAAAGTGATGAACAGACAATTTTCAATTTTTCACTATTTTTATTGAAAATCTGCTGGGGAGCACATTTTATGAAAAACAATTGTTCGTCACTTTCCGGCCAACCTTGGTCACTTTTCGCGATGGATGAAGCTCGTCGGACGCCGACGAACAGGGAACTTTAGCACACTGTACTTTTGCGATGAAACAAGTCAAATGTTAACATTGTTTAATTTAAGCATAGGTTTCGTTGTGAGGCAGTAGGACTAAAATTGGGCCATTAAATGCAAAAATCTGCGATTCCTGAATAAACAACTCGAAGATCAGTTGACTAGATTAACCTAGCCAAGTTCAAAGAACCAGATAGGGTAATCATAACGTTGGTATCATATGGCCCTTCCAGGCATGAAACGGTTAAAACAGTAAGCGACACCTTTGTAAAATCAACCCTGTTGTGCTACAATGCGTACGCTATTCTACTCTACAGGCTACAGCTTACTTTTCACTGTGCTGCGTTATGTTATGCATCTAGCTGCATTGAACCAATCGGCTCAAAAGTCACCATGATCTACGCGTAACAGCTATAAGAAATGATAACCCGTTTGTTTCCCAGAGATAGAAAACGCTTTTAAACGTTTAAACGCGTTTTCCGGTTGTAAACGTTTTTTGACCGTTTAAACGTTTAAACGTTTAAAAGTTTAACCGCGTTTAAACGCGTTTAAACGGTACAAACCGTTTAAACGTGCCCATGCCTAATTACGGTGCTGAAACCGCGAAACAATCTAACATTGTAACCCCAGCTAGGTACAATATCGCTGTCATTTATTGTTTGGTTAGGTGCACGCGCGAGAAACACAATAATTTATATACGCAACCATCAACTAGCTGAGTATTTGGTATCACAGAGTCCTTCTGGAAATGGGTATGAGGTACAAATACTATCACTTTAACAAAAAACAGGCACAAGAAACGATTAGGGGCTTCAATGAAGATTAGAAACAAAAGGGTTGAAATATTCGTTAGCAAAAATTATCCACTGTTGAAAAAATTTTACCTAGTTTACCTAGTTTTGAAAAACTAGGTGGTAGTAAAAACAAAACTAGGTAAAAGTAAAACTAGGTAGCTGAAAATGAAACTAGGTAGTACTTAGTACTTTTACCTAGTTTTAAAAAACTAGGTACTAAAGTAAACTAGCTACTTTTACCTAGTATTGCCACCACTAGGACCAGGTACCCATTTAGGTAGGGGTACTCATTTGGGTACTTTTTTGGCCGTTATTGTGCAACGCATCTGCCGCGCTGCCAAGCTGGCCGATGGGAAGAGTGTCATACTCTTCCCATTATGTACTCTTGCTATTACCTACCTAATGGAATGGAATTAAGTATGATGA